>JAMBLF010001168.1:0-143197 GCA_030578115.1 Leucoptera coffeella | reverse complement strand
GTCTATGTACTGTACCTCTACGTATATCCGCTTTGAGAAGAATGTCTCCAATTTGATTGATAAGTTCCTGGATTGTAAAAAGTCTTGTTTTGTTTCAAAACGGAATTGATTTACCGATGACGATATAGTGCAAATATTTTCGTCTTTTTAATGCATCTTAGGGCCTACTAAACTCGAAGTTATAATAATATCTCTTTATCCTTAGTAAGCTTAGCATTGGCATTACTTAGCTATATTATTATTGATGGAATAGGTATCCAAATTAATGTAATTCCCTTGATTGCTTCTTATCTAAATCGATAAAAATCATCTAGATATTCCAGTAAAATTTCAGAACATCATAGATTTATTTACATACATACATACACATCACGCCTGATTCCCTGTAGAGGGGTAGGCAGAAATCACGGATCCCCATTTGTCTCGATCCTGACAGACCACTTTCGCTTCATTGACATTCATACATCCTCTAATACAGTAATATTTATTTAGTTTAGATTATTATGTTTCATTTAAAATACATTCTAGACATTTCGCTAATTGGACTTTTGGATGGCTAGCTTTTGTGAAAATTCCCTTAAACCCTTTAGCCTCCTTAATTAACTACAGATTAAAACCTGAGAATTTTGTTGAAGGACAAATAGAATTTAAAGTCTGGGTTCAAACATTGTAGGACTACTTTTTCGAGAATTTGGGGGGCAAGTTGTTGTTTAACGTTGTTATATTTTGTAGTTTTCCATAGATCTGATTACGGTCTATTCTATAGATATAAAGGTACACTTTTCTTTTTTTATACTCTGGTTACTTAATCTCTATTTTGTAACACATGTAAAATTTTAGAACTTTTTGTGTATATGTGAAAATGCAATAAGCTATTTTTAATGATACAACAGGAAATAAAGATTGTAGAAACAATGGCAAAATTAAAGAAGGAATATAATTTAATTATTCTCATATATGTAATATCTTCAATGCTGATTTTAAACCTCCTATTTGTCAATTTAATGAAACACCAATACAAGTAAAAATGTTTTTTTAGACAACAGTTACCGTCTTTATTATTATGTAATGTATTAGGTTCCGTTTTTAACTTTTGACTTTAAACTTTGGTTTTTTGAATTTTTTTCAGTATATTACTTTTGTTAAAATTCATGTGATTGAAATTGAACGTATTAAAAATTTACCCATAGAAGATTTTAATGTAGCTATAACGATAGCACTTATTGACAACCAGGAAAACTAAAACCACATCGTTACTTATATACATATATTAGGCAATAGACATGACTCTATTAACATAAATATACTAATTTCATCTTATCCTTTTGGAGTGGATAGAACCACGAAGACATAAATATCTCGTTGGTCAAATTATGCATAATTAGATCGAAATTATAGTACTTTAAGAACGAATAGGCCTTATAGGCCAAATCGGAAAGAAAGGTAGCTATTATCATTTATTTTTAGTTCTAAATTTTAGAGCATATTGAGTGAAATATCATAAGGTATATCGTATTTAATACGGTATGAGATGACAATATAATTAATCAAATATATTATGTTTGTACATAAATTTGAAACAAGATAGACGGTTATAAATTGGTTTGTTTATCTATTGTATTTCTGTTAATACTTCTGGTAAAGTATATAGTAGTATATAGTATATGGACACAATGTTTCCTAGTTAGTATTCATCTCATATAGAAATACTACCTTGAAGGATATCGGGTGTTAACTTATTAAATTTGATATTCCTTGTAGTTCCAATTCCAGGTTTTATTTATCACGTTTTTGTCTGTATCTGTATGGCTTTGTGGAATTATTGGTATCTGGAACAAAAAATAATGAATATATAAATATTTATTTATATCGAAAATGGTTTGTCAGGATCAGTACAGGTGGGCATCAGTAATCTCTGCTTACCCCTCTAAAGAAAAAACGAGCGTTTTTGTAAGTATGTAATAAACAGAAATAAACATGTAAAAACTAAAATTATCGAATTTTAATAATTTTTTTTTACTTTTACATACATTACAAATAATTTCGATGACCTAATACTTTTTGTGTTTTCTAAATATAAAATGAAGTTCGTCGACTACTTGCTTCGAAGGGGATTATAAATAGTTATTGATAATCTTATTTATTATTCATATGTCTAAAGTAAATATATAACTCAAGCTCTTTATATATAAGTTGGTACGTAATTCTTAGTAATCACGCAAAAATAGTAGTAGCTCATAATGTTTATTCTACCAGTCGAAATATCAGTGCACAAACACATATGTATGTGTTCTTGTTTACAAAAAGTCATCGCTTATCATTTAATAAATATTTATGTTAATTTATTAAAGAAAACTTTTATTGTTTAAAAATAATCATAAGATAACTAAAATGAGATACACTAAAACTCTAAAAAAAAACATGTCAACATTAGTACCATCACCAAACTACAGATGGCGCCACAAGTATACACACACCTGGTATTATTTTGTTCACTGTTGTTGATAATAGCCATAGTTGATTCTTTCTCAGCGTGACTAAGGACTAATGTAGAATTTCTTCTGCATGTCGTAAGAGTCTTTTTCTATGAACTGTCCCATAGATCCCTCTATGGAAGTTCTATATCTATAGAAAGGTACAGTGATGAATAGAACACTATTGATGCACATAATGTTGGGGCAATTGAGGGTTTTTAGTGCGTACTAAAATTTTGTATAAATAACTGAACTGTTTAATGTTTTTAAATAAATATTTGGGCCGAATCATGGTGTCATTTCATTGTCATTTCATGTCATTGTGGAATTAAGAAACCAGTGACTAAAGAAATTTTCATTGACATCACACATGAGTCACACGTTTTGACTGCACCTATGACACCGCCGTCTTCATACACACTTGGCGGTTATAGAATACTTACATACACTATCATATCCCACTAACCTTAGTACTGTCACCCTGAGGTTTCAAAGGTTCATAGGCATCAGACATTCCGCTGTCTGAAGAGTAGCCCCTTTGGAGACTATTCTCGTACCCTTTTGGTTCTGAGCGGTTTTTGTGGACGCAGTAATCTCCTGTAAAAGGGTTTTGGTACGCTACCACTGTTCTGTGGAATAAAAAATACATTGTTATAATTATAAAGACAAAAGCGTTTACTATCATTAACCCTTGCGGGGTAGTCTGTTCAGGTATCTATCTCCGCAATTGCGAAGGTAGTAATTCTATGGCCGCTTTGAACCCACGTGTTGAAGAGAGTCAGTACTCAGTGTGACAGGTGATAAGCCGTGTCGCCATTTACAAGCACTAACTGTTACCTGTTCGGGGAACAGGTAGGTTTCCTCAAGATGTTTTCCCTCACCGTAGTATTCGACGCATTTCGTAAATGTATTTTATTACAAAAATGTACATAGAAATTTATTAAACTTCATTTCTATTAGTACATGCTCAAGCGGGATTTGAACCCTTTACCCACTGATACAGAGTCAAGCCCCAAACAACTAAACTACGTCGAATTGTCACTGGCACTGGGGATTACATCCTGAAAGCCGGAGTTTCTTGTTGGTTCTTTTTCGAGCCAGGGCCTCCGAACCAACAGTAGAATTTTAATATTAAGAAACAACCAGTGTCAGACATATGTTTTGACTTTCTTATAGGGTTTTGTACTTGAACTTATACTGAATAAAAACATTTGACTTCGACTGTATATACATTTACATTATTATACATACATATAACGTCCAATTCTCCGTAGAGGGCTAGACAGAGATCACAGATCCGCTTCTGTCCCGATCCTGTCAAACCACTTTCGCTTCATTGACAGTCAGATAGACGCCATATTGAAAAAGGGCGATGTTAGAAGTACATATAATCGCTGAGTGTGTACATTATTAAAATCAATAGTAATTTTAAGTTGAAACAACGCAAAATATATAAAGATCATCAATCATAATACAATTAATGTACGTCTCTATCAAATGTGTTCAGAGTTTGATAGATTCGGACATATTGTTCTTAGTCAAATTTAGCATTATTAGATACGATGGTATATACCATACAGGTCACTAGGCTGGTACATCTTTTTGTAGTTTGAAATCATTTTTCTGTCCATACCATAGAAGACTAGACGTGGGTGTGAGTACTCAATAATTCACCTTTTTAATTGTATGTCAATTCAGCACGGTATAACGTTAACATTAATTAAAACAAATATTATCTATGCTGATATAAGTTCTATTATTAGAACAGATAACATTTGTTTGAACCATCCATTTCAAATATTAGAGTTGATTGAACTATCATTATTTCTAGTATGTTCATTAATAGAATTCTTGGGAGTAAAAACTTATGTGTACGAACGTAGGAGTATAGCGCCTCTAGCGGACAAATAGCGAACTAAAATTACGCTACCACAAAACTGTTTGATTAGAGTACCCGCCACATAAGGTGGCAGTTGGAGGCGTCGCCACAGTCGCGTAATCCAGTGTTGCCAGTAAACACGCCAAAACTAGCACTCACTGTGCCATACGGCTCGATAGATTATATTGAGGTTTCATTTGTAACGATCTTTGGTTGCAGAGCTATAAACTCAAATAAAACAAATTAATATACCAAAGTCAAAAGTCAAAATATTTTTATTCAAAATAGGCCCTATCATAAGCTCTCTTTGAAAGTTATTTTATGATCTAAGTACAAATTAAAAAAACTATATATTGACAAAAGGAATATATATGAGTGAAGTGGAAGGGCGGTTACGTAGGGGCAGGCCTAATAAGACATATATGTAACAGTCAGATAGACGCTATATTGAAAAAAGGTGACGTTAGGAGTACCTATAACCACCGAGAGTGTATTAGAGAATGTATGAATGTCAATGAAGCGAAAGTGGTCTGTCAGGATCGGGACAAATGGGGATCCGTGATCTCTGCCTACCCCTCTACAGGGAATCAGGCGTGATGTGTATGTATGTATGTAAAAAAAACTATTTCAAACATGGCACTGAGCATTGTCTTTACATATTTTTTACCGAGGTTAGATCAGCGGAGACCCTAGCTTGGAGAAGAACTAACAAGAAACTCCGGAAATCAATTTATTATAATCACCCTTAACAAACATAAAAATTACAAAGAGTGGGCAAAAAACACAACGCTGGTAATACTAAATTTACCTTTCATACAAAATAACACGCAATTGCGGAAACGTCAAATTTAGTTCCAAGTTTGGCTACTGCCAGCTTATGTGGCGGGATCTCTACATTCAACTCGATATTGAATTGATTGAGTGATTATGTAATTGAATTGTATGGGCTGGGATGGAAGTACATTGGGCCATGTGCTGATAGCAAAAGTATGTATATACTGATAAACTTGAACAAAAATTCTAGTCATGAAGAACATAATATAGGTAGCATGGGAAAACGAAAACTTTATTTTGTTCTTATCGATATGGTACACAATCTTTATTCATGATATCGTTAACATCCAACTTACTAGTCACCCGGAGGGATAATGGTGGTAGAATAATATTCAATTAAGAAAAATAGTTGAAAATAAGTCACATTGCGCATTTTCAATAAAGTAAATAGATAAAAAAAATACCTTAATTCATTTTCGTTATTCTCTTTTTTATGCGAAAACAAAACCCGTGTAGGTTTTAAGAACAATGTCACCTGAAAAAATACAAACAATTATTATTAATTTCATTAAAAATACATGTGTAATCCATTCATTATTTATCTAGCATTCAGGTTAGAATTATTATCCTAGTTCATAGGGTTGTGCTTTCAAATTTTCAAATTATTTTTTATACAGCCTTTTATTCTATTGAACAATATATATGTTATGTTTTGTAATATTATATTTAAAATACAATATTGTTTGCCTTATTTAACATCTTACCTGCCCACCTTGGCGTAACCCTTGCAAACGATAAAAACAATATCCACACGTAAAGCATAGAAGACATACCTGTAAGCAAGTTCATTGTTAAGTTTTTGTTAAAAATTTCTCGTAAATAATTTTAACAGAGAGTTTTTAGTGTTTAGTCAGAGGTTCAGGCGTCCGTCTCCGCAATGCGATAGGTAGTAATTCTATGACCATCTCGAACCCACGTCTTGACCATAGTCAGTTCTCAATGTGTCAGGTGGTAAGCCATGTCGCCATTTACAAGCACTAACTATTATGTTCGAGGAACAAGTAGGTTTCACTGAAGATGTTTTCCCTCACCGTAGTATTCGCTGCATTTCGTAAATGTAATTTTATTACAATAACTTTTATTTATAAACATTATATAATGTTAATTCAGAGAAAATACTTAAGAGCAAATCCTGAAACCTGTTGTTTACAATAAAATAACATAAACTTCCGAAAATAGGGAAC
The DNA here is from genome assembly GCA_030578115.1 of Leucoptera coffeella. Classification (NCBI taxonomy): domain Eukaryota; kingdom Metazoa; phylum Arthropoda; class Insecta; order Lepidoptera; family Lyonetiidae; genus Leucoptera; species Leucoptera coffeella. The sequence continues at coordinate 136,826 of JAMBLF010001168.1, read as the reverse complement.
AATTCTTTAAATAATAATTTTTGCGATAAAGGGAATTTCAACTTAATAAAATTTATTTAATAGGAAAAGCAAAACGCGATTTATTAGTTTCTAATAAAATAACATAAACTTCCGAAAATAGGGAACAATTCTTTAAATAATAATTTTTGCGATAAAGGGAATTTCAACTTAATAAAATTTATTTAATAGGAAAAGCAAAACGCGATTTATTAGTTTCTATGTTACACAATATTTACTAATCGAAAGGCTCTATGCATAAAAGGAAAATACAAAAAGTATGAATTGTTCAAGGATATAATAACTTCTTAGCTTTCATGATAGTTTCTTCTAAGCCTACTACTACTTAAATAATAAGAGAGAATGTGTGCTAAATAATAAGGTCACATAAACATTGATCCTAAACAAAATTTTTTATGATAAGAATCGATTAAATAAATTGTACCCTTTGTATTGCTATACTCGTTTTCCTAATAAAATATTATTTGTTACTAATAGTATGTAGGTATTACAGAATATAAAAGAGTACTTACCAAAATTATTATTAAAATTATATCCAAGTATACAATGATCATTTTTACACTACTTATTCATGGCACTTTGAGAATATATTTTAGAACTTTACTTATCACATAATGTTACTTTTAAACCTATTAATAAATAAATTTGGCACAAGAGTTTCATTTCTGTATTACCGAATATTTTTCTCACATTTTTGACAGAATCTGTCATTGCATTTCATTGGCGAAAGTCTCTCTAATGTCACATGATTGGTCAACTCTATAGTTTTCTGCAAACTGATTGGTTGAACTGTGTACACGAGAGATTTTCATGGTTGTTTCTATGGGATTCTACAATGAGTAGACAAAAACAGATTGTACTCGTTCATTATTACAGTTTAATAGTCTTCTAGAATGAAAAAGAAATATTTTGATAGGCCACACATCAATCTTTTAGTTAAATAGATAAATATATATTATATTACGTTTATTCCTGTACTTTGAGACCAGCACATCATGTAACCCAATTATGTTGATTGACATCTAAGATGAATCTCGACCTCACAATATAAGTTTCCTCTTAATTAACCAGATTACTTGAACCATTTAAAATAAATATTTCAGGACAAAGCCTCAATAACTTACTAGTCCACCACCACTTAAGGTCTTTTTTCTCTTGTACATATATTCTAAAATTTCTACGACAAAAATATTAGCAGTTTCGCTGTCTCTGAGAGGCACATTCCATCCTTGCCTTTCATAATCTTTGCATTTCCCATAACATAGGGGGATAAGTCGGCGCCAGTGACGTTTCGTCTGGCTTCGATCGCTGCTTCTCCTTGCTAGACATTGACCCATATTGTGCTGCCCTCTATGTCACAGTAAGGTAATTAAGGTTGCAGGAAAATGGAACTAATTAATAGAGGAAATTAGTATGGAGTGTCATATTGTAGGGAGGACTGAATACTTACAGAGTTTTGTTTTTTATAATATACATACATATCACACTCGTTTCCCTACACAGTACGATAAATATAAACAGAGAACTTATAGAGGATAAATTTAAGAAATTGAAATAATATTCATTGCCAAGGTACATATCCTTTTTTTAAATTAGTTTTACATAATTAGTGTCTTGATTATGTAAAAGGAGTTCAAATAACGATCAAACACTCAATATTAATGTATATAGGCACACACACTAATAAGATAACGAAGTCTAAACCTGAAATCTTTATGTAATTTTCACATCGTTTATTTTATAGAAAAAAAAAAGAATTTAATTTATTTCATTTATCACGTCATAAAACACCAACCGTTTGCATAGTATCTAACATATTTCAATATTTACTTCATAAAAATTCCAACATGTACAAAACCAAGTTGAATAAATCCAGTTGAGCAAATATCGCGAGAAATGAAAATAGTAGACAGTTTAGTCTATGTGGCTTACTGTTTACAAAATCTAAATTTACTTTGTGCGGAAATATCCGCTGTTATAACTGGGATCTGATGGCTTGTGAGTTCTAGTTGGTATTTAGAGAGAGTAACGGTCAAGTGCGATTATTAAATAAGGATAAATTGGAGGCATTCTTCTCAAAAATAGACGAGAATGTTTAAAAAAGGTAAAAACAAGAGAATTTTCCAGCTGGCGATAAATAGACTGTGTACATCTCATAGAGGCGTGAATATGTGTTTGTATGTATTTGTCATTTCCAGCTTACAAATTACATACTTAAGGATAGAGAATCAACATAGTAACGTAATTATTACGTTTACTGCTCAGTTTTATACTACTACAATACAATAGCCGATTTTATTGCTATAGACAAGTAATAACAAGTAATAATATATAACAAGTAATAAGTAGTAGATTTTTTTTAACATCGATTTTTTATTACCCATCTCAAGTTTCATATGTCAAACTTATTAAAAGGAAACAAAAAAAAAGTTGCTTTACTTTATGATGAAAATGAGGTTTAGTTTAATAGGTTGTATAACTTTACAGCACAAGTGCGATAATATAATACAAAAGTCACAGTTTGATAATATGTCAAATTACATGCCTAAATTCCGTGCAATAATAGTCACTTTATGAGCAAGTGCTTGTAAATGACGACATGGCTTACCACCCGTCACAGAGTACTGACTATCTGGTCAACACGTGGGTTCGAGGTGGCCATAGAATTACTACCTTCGCAATTGCGGAGATGAATACCTGAACCTCTGACCACCCCGCAAAGGTTAAAATTAAATGGTCGTGAACGCATTCGTTTGTTTTGTATAAGTATTTCAGCAACTGTAGCCATAGAACGTAATCCGTGTCGAAATCAAAAGCCAGCAATTAATAAAATTGTGTATCGAATCGCACAAATCAACTGCAGCGCCCGATTCGGCTCGATTTACTGTGAAAACGAATATTATGGAATGCAATTATTATCGAATGTTTGTGCAGGGGCAGTTTACTTTGGGTCCAGTGAATATAGAGGTCGCTACGAGTAGCAAATGAAGCATTCTTTACGCTACGAGCCGGGAATAATAACTCATTACATTTCTGTATTGGAACGTTTAATTTACAGTTGTTATTAGTTTCATTATTGCCTTTAACCATGACTGTTTGCAAAACGTAAAATTGCATACAATAGAGAATAAAAGTACATAATACTTTTATACTGGTTTAATTTAAAATTTAGGGGATAATAACTACTTATTGGTTATCTGTAAGTTTATTTGCAACTTCCGTGATAGCGGTGACGTGCCTAAGATAATGTTACTATACGAGTATATAATCTAATTTAACTATACATAATTGCAGATTACCATTGTGTTTATATATGTATATTAAGTTCCTTACTAATCTCTCTTACTTCACACTAATTAACAAGAATTCCTTTGTACTTCAACCCAATGACATATATCACAAAACAATACAAATAAGCATACATATACACAGTAAAGTACAGTAAACGTAGAACATTGTGCCAATAGGTTCTCATGCATGCAGGCTGTGCTCATTCTTGGCGGCCAAAGCCTTTGAATAATTTGTGTCTACCCTGATTGGGTTGTTTACTTGCATTGTGGCTACGCTTGGGTATTTTTGTGTTTGGAATTAAATAGTATAGGACTCATATGAGTATTGATACAATATAGGCATTTTGTTAGTATGTTTCCTTGATAATATTCTTATATTATTTGACGACCTCCGAGGCGCGATCGGTTTACCACCTGAACGCTAATCGTGAGGTCATACATACATACATACATACACATCACGCCTGATTCCTTGTAGAGGGGTAGGCAGAAATCACGGATCCCCATTTGTCTCGATCCTGACAGACCATTTTCGCTTCATTGACATTCATACATCCTCTCATACACTCTCGGCGGTTATAGGTACTCCTAACGTCACCTTTTTTCAATATAGCGTCTATCTGACTGTTATATGTCTTATTAGGCCGGCCCCTACGTAACCGCCCTTCCACTTCACTCATATATATTCCTTTTGTCAATCTGCTATCATTCATCCGCATAACATGTCCAAACCATCGAAGCATGCTCTTTTCAATCTTAGTCACTACATCTTCTTTCAAACCGCAACCTTCCCTTATCACACTATTTTTAATTCTATCATTCAATGTTACTCCTAACATGCTTCTCCGTGACCGCATTTCGACGGCATTGATTCTACTTTCATGCTTCTTTTGCCATACCCAACTTTCACTACCATAAGTCAATGTTGGAACCAGCACAGCCCTATGAATAGCCATACGTGCCGATTGAGAAATCAACTGGCTACCCATAACACTATACATAGCCCCATTAATCTTATTACCTGCACACACTCTACGTTCAATATCTCCCTCCCATTTTCCGTTACTAGTAAAAAGTGTTCCCAGATATACAAAATCATTCAATCGTGAGGTCCCGGGTGCGATTCCTGGTGGAGGCAGAGCTAAGAACTTTTCTTCTGCTTGCCAGTCAGGTTGTTCATTATACGTACTATATGTATTTATCTGTATATATTTCTTTAATATGCGTTGACTAATACCCTTAACACAAGTCTTCAATGTATTAGCAAGGGGCTAGTTCAATTGGTGTTATAGTGTCCTAATTATATATTATAATTATTGCATATACAGTTACATGCATACGCGTTTAGTATTTCGGGATAGGTAATAGTTAGTATTTTCATACACTCTTATGTTACATACACACTGTTGTTAATTGTTAGTTATGAGGTAAAAATTGGGTTTCCAATTGAAACTCCTTATTTTTGGTTGGTTACAAATTACGGATATATTTGATATGATTTTAAAGAAATAATGCTAAATAAAGTCCATTCCGAATCGGATAAAAAGGACTATATCTCTAAAGTATCTATGACATTAAATTATATATCTCGTTACATGAAAATATAATACTAAGCAGCTTTGTAGACCCAAACAGGTTACATTTTAAGAGTATTACAATCGAAATAAACACAAACACACCTTTACCTACATAGGTAAATTCTCACCTAAATGCTTTACAATAAACCATAGAGTTAACGACCAGAGGCTCACTGGTGCTGCCAAGGAGGATTTTAAAAAGGAGTTTTTATTATCCTTTCCTCTTTAAGAAAACTCCTTTTTCGTATTGTTTTGTTTAAGGTCACAATGCAGATTGTAGTATGTATTGGATTTTAAGTTTTCACGATCGTATGTTGCTTATTTAATGTTTTTTTAAATCCTTTGTGTTTAAAGAAAACTGTTTATTCAGTGCTTCTAAATGGAAAATGTACGAAATACAAGCCAATTTCAATAACAATTTTTCGAATTGCAATCCACAAAAAGGGAGACTTAATTGCAGATCTGAGACCTAACAACCTTGGTCAAAAATAATCCAGCGGTTTCTACTATATTCAAAAAATAGACCATTCTAAATATCCATGCTTCTTTTGAAAAATCACGCATAATTTGACGTTTTTTATCGTTGTTCAATAGAACTAACTTTACTTTCGATAGCGAATTTCGAAACCGAAAATTCAAACAACATATGAATATTAATATCATAACATTATTATTAAAAGCGGCCCCGTGTAATTTCTACAGCAACAGGATCTTAAGTATGTTTGTTTGTTTCTACATTTTCTTATCTCTTGAACCAAATGCATGTTTTCTTTTCTTTATTATATTTTACGCCCAGGCTCCATTACATACACCTACTTAAAACGCTAGCAAAAGACCCTTAACCCACGTTTATACGGCATCCACGGTGCTTTTTCACATGAATTTGCAATTTTGTCCTCATTATTCTAATTTCGTGCCTCGTGTTATAAAGCGAATTTGGAACGCCTCTGTTCTTTGTCCCATTAATTGTCTGGCTTATAGCTTGGAATTATATGACAACATGCCTACATTCACGTTTGGGTGAAGCGTGGAAGCTAATTGATACGGCGTTTAGGTGGAAGGGAGTAATTGAATATCTATACCAGTATGGTATTGTTATATCTTTTGTTTATACTAAGTGTTTTCTCTTATTAGGTAATTGACACTCATGGATTGAAGAAAGTAATTCAAAGCAACAATTTCACGGCCATTAACCCTTTTGGGTTTGTAAACCTTATATGTTGCATTCGATTTGTGCCGACCAGATAGTCTATGTATAACCAATTTGGCAGAAGGTAAGCTATATCGCCATTTACAAGTACAGACTACTATGTGTTTAGGGACCAGGTAGGTATTCTTACGATGTTTTCCTTCATCGTAGTATTCGTTGTACTTCGCAAATGTATTTTAATAGCAAAAACCTATAGAAATACATACAATTTAATTTCCGATGTCACAAAACAAAGTAAATCACTTTTAATGACTGAATATACAAGTTGCTAATATAAAAATAAATTGAAGCAGTAAAAGAAAGTTGTTGCATCAGCATTAGATATAAATATTTTAATCTTCCGATCCGTTTATAAGTAATTACCGACCAAAGTTTCATAGGAGAGATATCGTTTTATGATACGATATTAAAATGATTTATCAAAGTATGAGAAATCCATAAGATTATCATATCAAAAGAGGTAGAATTTAATCTAGAACTGCATGGGAGGAACAATGTGCAGGATAGTATATTTCTGCGACCTAATTGAGTTAGATTAATGAAGCTTATCTCGTTTTATCCTTCGCCAGGTCATAGTGATTCCTTTTTTAAAAGAGAATCTTTTGAATTGAGAATATGAATAGTACAAAAAGGGAATAGTAAATGTTTTAGTGCATTTACTAATCTACTATTATTTAGTCATTTGTAGTATTACTGACTCGTGTTATTAACATGAGATATTTACAATAACCTTTATAACCAAAAGTAATTATTTTTTACATCTAACCATCTACGGTAAGGAAAAACCTCGAAAGGAAATCTACTTGTTCCCTTAACAGCTAAATAACTATTAAATAGTCAGAGCTTCTATACGGTGACAAAGCTAACAACACATTGAGCACTGACCATCTGATCAACTTTGGTTCGAGGTGGCCCTAAAACACCAAGTAATTAGCAAATTCATGCATTCATGGTCATCCTAACCTCTGACTGCGCCATTAAGGTCGAAAAACGGTTCTTTTTGTATTTATTCTATTTCTTCAATGTAAGAAGTCGGTCGTGAACATTGAAAGGCATCAACCCAGTCGTACCCTTTCAATTGCAAAAGAAAGAACATAAATAGAAAGACATTCTTCACGATAACAACAGTTGTTATTGCTGCTCTGGAGAAATATTTAGTTTCACGTCTAGGGATGTATTGCTTTAGATCAGCTGGCGTATAAAATACATACATACACATCACGCCTGATTCCCTGTAAAGGGGTAAGCAGAGATGACGGATCCCCATTTGTCCCGATCCTGACAGACCACTTTCAGTTCATTGACATTCATACATCTTCTCATACACTCTCGACGGTAAAAATACATAACATACGCTTCACGACTTGTGTAAACACACTCCCTTATTATTGTGGCGGAGTAGTCAGAGGCTTGAGTGTCCATCCCGAAATTTCGAAGGCATGTTAGGTATAGGTCAGTCGGCCCCGCGTTTTACTAGATAGACAGCACCCAACGTGAAAGATAGTGAACCGTATCGCCGTATATAGGCACTGACTATTACCTAAATCGATATAGGAAGGATTCCTCACGATGTTTTCCCTCACCGTTTAAACTGTACCGTATATAAATAATGAGTAATATATCGTAAACCTTAAGGCTAGCAAGCGTTAACCAATATTCCAGATGAATGGTTTAACATATATGCAGCTCCATTAATCCCTTTCCAGGTGTACAGAATCTCGGAGGTATTATATCTCCTAGGTCACCTGTTAGAATAAATATTGGGCATGTGATTACATATGAAACATTAGTGACAGATTGCTAGCCCATCATCCAGTAAATTTCATTTACCCCTAGTCCCTTAGCCGCCTCCTTCACGCGTCATATCGGCAAGAACGGCAGCTGGTTACCTTTTTTATTACGTCCCAATTAGCTCGGGTCAATGGTTTATGTAGTTAATGGTTTAACAAACTGTTTATAAAGTTTAAGGCAACCGAGGAGATTTGAAGTCTCTGAAAAACTTAGGTTCTGTTCTTACTGAAAATGAAAGAACTTTAACATGTAGACGGGTAGAAACACGAATAAAAATAAATATACAGCTCTATACTCTTTTCTAGCACTAATATGACACAGTAGCTGCCAAGACTTTTACTATTCTGATAAACACATCAGGTTTTATCTTTAATATTCCTTTTTGAGTTTATCTAAATCTTTATACAATTGGTCAGTGGAAACTTGAGCCACAAGCAACGATATTTTCTAGCCATATCAGTGCAGTAATTCTCTTCCGATACTTTGATTATTTAAACAAGAATCGGAAATATAAGAGTACGTACTCTATAGACAGTACAAAAAGGAAATTTTGACTGTTAAAAGCTACCTATTGGCGGTGTTACACATACATACACTTCCACATACATACATATACATTCACGTCCTTCAATCCCTATTGGTTTGGAAAGAACCTAGGAGATTTAGTATCTCCTAGGTCAGTTTAGTCATATTGGGGTAGAGATGTTATATAGAACATTGGTAACATTTTGTTAGCCCATGGCCCAATTAATTCCATTGACTTTAGTTAGTCGCCTCCTACGACATTCCGGGAACAGTGACAGCTAGTTAGCATTTATTATGTTCCAAACTAACACGGGAAATACAGTTCTTATGTTTATAAAGACTAGCACACCGTCTATAAATTCCTTGGAAAAACTCTAAATCCCTTAATGTGCTCTTACAAAAAGCATTTGATAAAATGTCAACACTGAACTTTTGATTGCCTAATATTAAATATTTCATATGAATGTTCCAAAATTGAAATACCTATACCAGCGCTCTTATTGCTGTCAGTTATTGTGTTTCGAGTATGCAGGAAATTACCTGAGCAGTACCTTCCTCATTATTCTAAATTCGTGGAACTGTGTATGAAGGCAGAAAAGCATTTAAAGTAGCTTATTTTAATTAATTGCGCGGTTTATATTGCGCTGTTGCATATTTTACTGACTACCCTGTTGACTATAAAATTGAGTATAACTTGTAAAGTTTAACATGGGGTTTCAGAGGTTGATGGGAGCAAAAAATTCCTGGCGTAATTCTGTTGATAGCAAGTCAATATGATATGATAATTTATTTCGTAATTTGTTATTATGCGAGTATGATATAATATATGAGCAATGGAGGCAGAGTCCACAACGAAATTATACAGTAAACAACCAAAGCCATAAACATCGTCTATCGATGGACATACCGCGCCGGCCGAGGTCAGTGCTCTTGGCCACAGAGTAAGAATGCTGACGCCAACCACAGAAAGGTGCCACCAAGATGCTGACGAGGATGTGGCGCAGTGACGGTGATGGCAGCGGTGCAAGAGTGCAAGTCAGCATATGCAGCGGCAGCAGCTCCGAGCCCGCGGGGAGGCGGCGGCAGTAGCATTGACGTCAATCACTCGTTCTCGCATTGTTGTATATAAAGACTAATACTTTACTTAATAAACTAGATCGTTACGAACCATGTAGCGTTCTCATTTCTTCACCTCTCCTCCCGTAGTGGCAAAGACACCTTCAGTCTCAAATGGTGGCGCTGAGTCTGGCTCACCAGCTACGGGAAAATCCTCACACCTAAACCTTGTTCCCCCAACCTAGGCTCCCGGCCGCGCTTTTAGGTCTAGAGGCGTAGCCTTCCCTACCGTTAGGCACTACACACACTTTATGCCTGGTAGCTCCAGCTGCCTCACATCCACGCGCCACACGCCTGACACACCACTCCACTCTTATTATATATAAGTATATATTGGGGTTAGGCTATAGGGACTTAGGGCCAGTCAGGTACACACACCTTATTGGTGGCTAGGTTCGTTTGTAGGCTATCCCCCGTATCTTTCCACACTCCAGGGTCGGGACCCCTCTGTCACGACTCTGCGGTGTGTACAGCTGTTGTAAGATGAAGTGGCAGTGGGCCGACCAAGTCTGTCGTAGAGCCAACGACCGTTGGAATAAAGCGGTTCTCGAGTGGAGGCCGCGTTCCGGCAAACGTATAACGTAGTATAGGACGACCCCCTGCCTGGTGGACCGATGACCTCAAGAAGGTCGCTGGTAGTGGCTGGATGAGGGTGACGATTGATCGTGTTTTGTGGCGTACCCTTGGGCTGGCCTACGTCTAGCAGTGGAGTATAGGCTGATTGATATTGTATGATGACGTTCACATAATCTATTACTTAATCCGGGGTATAATAAGGTATCTCAAGATCTGTTCCCTCACTGCACCCATTAGCAAGACTAAGTGATCTGTCGAAGAGTCACTGATCCAGATTAAGCACAATCATCATTGCTTACTTTAACCTTAATGTTTTAGCGACATCTGTTGTATAACAGAGTCTATAACAAACGCAAAACAAATGCAGGTTCAGGTTTCCTTTTCCGCCATTGCGAAGGTAGTAATTCTATGGACACCTCGAACCCACGTGTTAACCAGATAGTCAGTACGCAATGGGACAGGTGGTCAGCCATTTCGCCATTTACAAGCACTAACTATTACCTGTTCTGGGAACAGGTAGGTTTCCTCACGATGTTTTTCCCTCACCGTATAATTCGATGCATTTCGTAAATGTGTTTTTATTACGAAAATGTACATAGAAATTCATTCAACTTAATTTCCATTGGTACATGCTATAGTGGAATTTGAGCTCTGTATCCAAGATCCTGTACAGAGCCAAGCCGCAAACAACTGAGCTACGTCGAGTTTACTGAGCTACGTCGAATTTACTGAGCTATGTCGAATTATTGAGCTACGTCGAATTTACTGAGCTACGTCGAATTTATTGAGCTATGTCGAGTTACTCAGCTACATCGAATTATTGAGCTACGTCGAATTTACTGAGCTACGTCGAATTTATTGAGCTATGTCGAGTTACTCAGCTACATCGAATTTACTGAACTATGTCGAATTACTGAGCTACGTCGAATTTATTGAGCTATGTCGAGTTACTCAGCTGCATCGAATTTACTGAGCTACGTCGAATTTACTGAGCAACGTCGAATTTATTGAGCTATGTCGAGTTACTCAGCTACATCGAATTTACTGAACTATGTCGAATTTATTGAGCTATGTCGAGTTACTCAGCTACATCGAATTTACTGAACTATGTCGAATTACTGAGCTACGTCGAATTTACTGAGCTACGTCGAGTTACTCAGCTGCATCGAATTTACTGAGCTACGTCGAATTTACTGAGCTACGTCGAATTTACTGAGCTACGTCGAATTTACTGAGCAACGTCGAATTTACTGAGCAACGTCGAATTTACTGAGCTACTCGTACGTCGATTTTACTGAGTCATCGAATTCTACACAAAATTCAGAGTCTATATATTTTTTCAATTCAGAAAACACTTATACCTATACATTCCCGTCCTGTAATCTTTTTCGGGGTGGACAGAACCTTGGAGACATGAACATGAACTTGCTCACTATTTTCATGTATATTGGGGGTTTGGTGTCATGTGGAGTATGTGGATAGCAGGTTGCTAGCTTATCGCCCGATAGATTCCGTACACCCCTTAGACGCCTTTTACGAAATACTGCGAAGCGCGGCAGTTATGCTAGTTTGAATTCTCTTCACGTTTCAAACAAGCACGAGTCAGAAAACACTTGATCACCGTATAACCAAACTTATTATTTAAAAGTGCACTTAGCCATATTAAAGCGCATTCGAAACAGCACAAAACAGAAAGTATCAAAACCGAGCTTTCATTTTTAGCACAACAAACTTTCCTTGGAACCCGTGGCAAGAATCTCGCTCCTGTTCTTGAAGCACTTCGGTACTTGAAAATGCACTCTCTCTTACTTAGACCAGTCACGGTGTATTACGATTGAAATGTACACAACTACCAAAGAATTATGCTAGAGAGACGAAGCTTCGTTTGCATAGCTGTTATTCTTTTCTTTTAATTTAGTTGTAAAAACTTTTATAACTTGCGTGGAGATATTAATTGTTTAAGTAAGCAGGTAAATTTTCATTTTAATTTCATTTAAATTTTAGTCTGGGACGTAAAATGCTAATCAGCTGAATGTCCTAGGAGGTTGCTAGCCCGGCGCTCATTTGATTCCATTTACACCTAGTCTCATAGTCACCTCCTAGGATATGCCAGAAAGAACAGCAAATATTTAGCATTCTTTTCACGTCCCAGGCTAACACAATGGAGGATTAATTTAGCTAATATATCACTAGTTCATGTTGGAAATATCCTAAATAGAAAAATTGTGTAATTTCTGGGTTGAGAATTTTTTTTGCATATAAATATATCTACTTTGAACTAACTCACAATGAAGTAAGTCAGGCCAGGGAAAGCCAATACCAGGCAAGGGACGGACAGAGGTCACGAATCCTCTAAAATTCGTATAAATAACCTTTTTTATATAATACGCATAGAAAATTTTCTTCTTTTTAAAATATCCTTTATTGACTTACGTTTACTTCTGCTAGCAAATGGCAATCGGTGGCACTTTATTTAATATCCTGGCCCTAATGACTAAGGCGCAGATTTAAAATGAAATCATGGAGAATGCTCTGGTAAGCGAATTAACTGAGGAAAAATATTGAAGATGGAAAATGGAGGCTGTGGAGGTTTTAATCCTATATCCTGTCGAAGAGCGAGGTAATACGGTTTGGTACTAGAAAGCGAAGTATTTAGAATTAGGTTCTTACATTATTTCAAATCTGCACTTTGGGACGTTAGGTACAGACATACATACGTATATTCACGCCTCTACATCTCCATCGGGATAGGCAGAGACCATCCATCGCCACCTGAAACGAACCTGATAAATCTCTGTTGCTTTTTTCACAACCATTAACCTTCTCATACATGTTCTTCTGTTCTTCACATTACGTACACGCGTCTTGAGAAGAATGTCTCCAATGTGATCTATATAAGTTCTACGCGGCCTACTCCGTCCAACTTTACCTTCCACTTTGACTTTATATATTCTTTTTGTAACCCTCCTTCCATACATCCGCTCCATGTGCACAAACCACCTTAACACACCTTTGTCTATATTCGTCTCTACATCTTCTTTTAAACCACAACGTTCACGAATCACACTTTTCATCATCTCATAGCCAATCTCTCAATCTCATCTCTAAGTCGCAAAAAGTGTATGACAGCTTTATAGCATAAGTTTTTACACTAATACCTAAGAAACTTTATCTTTCTAGCTTCAATTATCCCTTCAGGCTACTACAGGATGCGTATAACAAAATCATCAGCGCTATATTTCGGCACATCTCATTGGCAGTACAAAGGCTTTTATCCAATAACTTCTGGTCTATTCTGGCGTGGAGAGGCTTCTACGCCCAAAATCAACCCTTTGTCGTCCTAAACGAATCAGAGCCTTAAAGTGCAGAGCCGTGGTCTCATGTGACGGGTGCGATAAAATTGAGCCTACTATAGAGTTTGAAACCGATGTAGAAAGTCGATCGGGAATGAAATAAACAAAATTGTAACAATTGTGTTTATTTGACAGCTGGGTTTTAGTATGATCTCTGAAAAATCGAAACCATTTAGTATGGTATGTATATATGTTGATGTATAGAGATAGTTTTCTAGACACAGACAGATGAATATCTCAATTATGTGTAAATAACTTTTATAGAGAGCCATGGTAAATCTTATTTTTCACGCTTGTTCTTCTCTTCGTATCTTCTTTTTACGCAGTTATTTCATAATTTAATATACTTTTACACTCATATATACAAAAGTGATAATAATAATATTTGGACATTATTACACCAATTGAACTAGCCCCTTAGTAAGTTCATTTAAGACTTGTGTTAAGGGTACTAGTCAACGTATATTTAAGAAATATATACATATAGCATATATAATCAACGACCAGACTGAAAAGCAGTAGAAAAGCGTAGTTCTTAACTCTGCCTCCACCGGGGATCGAACCCGGGACCTCACGATTAGCGTTCCGGCGGCTAACCGATCGCGCCACGGAGGTCGTCGAGTGATGAGTGAAGAGTACTTCAACGCAATCAAGGCCTCAAATTTTTTGATCATTTTATACACCATACTTATTTATTCAATAATTTGAAACCACCTGGATAAATTGTGTATAAATCAATATAGTCTAATATATAATGTTAATTTAGTTGTTTCATAGTAAGGACCAGTGAATAAACTTTATAAAGCAGGCTTCAGAGAGAAGCCACCGAAATCAATTGAAAAATACACTAGCGCCATTTGTATTTGCAGTGTAACCGAGAGCTGAAAATATTCCAAGGATATATAAGCTTTCGTCAATATAGAATATTGAGTTATATACAATTTTATTTTGAATAGGTCATTGTTTATTCTTTTTTTGCAAAATGCTCAATATTATTGCTGTTGTTGTATTTTACTGACATCAACACTCACTCACAGTCGTCTATGGTGCATCAACAAAGTCAGCAGCTCAGTGAAAGTTGAAAATACAAATAATTGTTTTCGGCTCAATATTGAGATACCAAACTGGGTAAATATGTTTGCTTTGGGATTATATTTGAAACCTCCATTGGAACGAACCGAAGAACAAGGAAGAGCTTTGACTTTGTTTTTCATCGGTTGTAGCGGCTGGCGGCGTTGGTGTAAACATGGCGACTGAATAACAAGTGCAAACGCCATGGCATTAGTGTTTGTACTTGAGCTGACATAACCTTAGTGGTGAATAGCTTAATAAAGGAACAAAAAAAAACTCACTCACAACAATGACTCTACCACATACAACAAACATTGTCACGACTATTGACCCTTAATGGGTAATCAGAGCTTCGTATGTCTATATCTTCAATAACGGTATAAGCGATTCTATGTCCACCTCGAACCAACATGTAACTCAATTAGTCACTACCTTAATATATGACAGCTTATAAACCGTGTCGTCATTTACAAGCATTGTATTACCTGTTGCGACGAACTACTTATAAGTTCTTGATGTTAGCAGTGTTCATATTTCGTTCCATTTCCCGATCCGCAGAATTCCTTGTTTGTATCTTTGAGCTCAATGGGAGGTATTTTAGAGGTGCTCCAATCCAGTCTAGTTTCCTTTCTGAGATGGCTGCTAGATTGCTAGAACGAAGGTACCGATAATTAAATAATGAACAGCCATTGCTCCAGTTTCATTCTATTCAGGCTTTGAGTTTCTGTTTGCGAAATAGCGATACGTAAGTGTTTTGTTCGGGAATTAATTCGGGGAGGTATCATACCTGAAATTTATTTGATATTATAATATTCTAACTCTATTTTATATAAGCTTTTTTACATTAAATTATTCTAACGTGCTTCTTAATCGAAAAGCGTTCGCATATAAATGTTATCTACACTATTATATAAATATATTAGGACCTGCAACGGACTGCAATTGACCATTGGTCATTACAACCATGTACATGAAATTAAATACCCCGAAAAGAATTAGGAAACGATGATGTACATCATACATATGTATACTATACATAACTTTGAGATTATATTCACCATGAAATGAATTAGGAAACGAAAATTCACATCACACGTATGGTACGAAAGACTTACAAAACCCAAATATTTGCTCATAAAATTTACAAATAAACAAGGATTAGCAACAAAAGGCAGTGGAGGATGCACTAGGTGCCTGCACTCTGCCAGCTTAGTGCATAAGCCTAATTGCGAGGCTGCAACATAACGAACAAGGTACTAAGGGCACTCTTTGTACTACGAGTTATGAGTTTCATTTTGTAATATTGTTATGAAAGTTGTAAAATATGAAACATTGCTCTTCGTGGTGAAATTACACACTTCATTAATAAGTCAGAAGGAAGTTTATGTTCCGTGCTAGTCTGGGACGTGAAAAGAATGCTAACTAGCTGGCTTTCTGCCGACATGTCGTTAAAGGTGAAGAAAGCATTACGGTTAAATTAAATTGAACAATGTGCTAGCAACCAGGCACCAGTGTGTATGTAGTAATATCAAGAAGAATATGTAATTCAACTGGAATCGCTAATTTAATTTGGTATTTTCATAAGTACTTGATTATTCACGTGATTTATTAAAGTGTTTAGAATGAACTTATACAATATTCATTTCGTATTTAGTGGTTCATATCTATGCCGCATAAAAGTATGGTTTCAAGATTATAGAAACTAAAGATTATACTCATCATATAAAGCAATCAAATACTTACATAACACTAATGCACGTCAGACATTACTAATAAAACAAAAAACGACATCAAACTATCATCCACAATCGATAGTAAAATAAAATCAACCGAAATTCTCCATAATTTTTAAGTAAATCGATGCGTTCCAGTTCGTTCACTCGATTTAAATTCGCGTTGGTGAGGCTTTACGATTCACCGTGTTTGTGGGAGCGACATTTACGAGCTAACGAATCCGTAGCGAATGCTGTAAAGTGCTGAAAATACTTGATCATCCACTGTTTGCGGCTTCCACGTGTGCTGATTACTGCGATTTATTTAAATATCTCTTTTGCTATCTATATGTATAAGCGATTAAGTACGATTACATCGGTGTAATAAGAATACATCTGTATAATGCAATTTGAGATGACATTTATAGTAATATAAATAAGTAATTAATATAAATTAACAATTGTTTATTTCTTAGTCTGTCTAATTTTGCAATTTTATTCATTCCAATTGAACGATGATGTTGACAATGCATAATGTACAATGTAATATAAGTGATAATAATTCAGGTGTTTATAACCTAAATTAAACCCAATATTTCGATGACTATTGGTAGCTGATAGAAGAGTGTGGAAGTGAGAAATATCTTGCATCAACCCCAACTTGCTAAGATAAGGGCAAGGTATGATAATATTTTCTATAGGTACCTATCAAATTATTTAACATCTACTCATTGTACAATTGCTTTATAACCTTACATTTTGTCGTCTACCAGAATGTCAAGTAACCTCTATTGTAGTACTAAACGTTGAGTATTGTGCAAAGAAATAAGCACGTTTACCCTACACAAAGAAGACGAGGCAAGTAAAAATGAAGTCGCAAAAGAGCTCAAGGTACCAGTTGTTTTTACAGCTGATGTTAGTGAGGGAAACAAAGATATAGCAAAGCTAGATTTCCCTTTTACACTTATGTATTTACTGCCTTTTATCTATGTATGGGGTGGAAAGTACTTAGTATATCCGTTATTTATTTATGTTAGTAATTATGTAATGACCGTGAAATAATTAGGTTATTTACGTCGTTTCTATCGGCCAGTACTCAAAAAAGTTTGGTATAGTAGCCGTAAATAATATATGTGGTTACGATAATTGAAAGGATAATATCTAGAATATATTTTCCTTCATTTCAGTTTCGTTGAGCTATTCTGAGTTTAATTATGTGTGTGTTTGTTTCTGTTTTGTTAAAGATAAATATCCGTTGTCTGCAAGTATTTTTGTCGCTATTTAAGAAAAAAATATTTCAAATATTTAAGTTTCTGTGACACAAAAACATCAACGTGTGTTCTTCACAATGCTCATTGAAATAAAACCTACACTGTGATCACTTCAGCTTATGACCATCGTTTAAAAATCTTGGATATTACCGGCCCCATCTAAAACTTTAAACTAATATACAACATGATATCTAGAAAAATAACAGCCAGTGTTGCCACAATGCAGTTTTATCTGAGGTATAATTTACTTCCTTTCTCAGACAATGTCGAGTATCACAGCTGACGACTGTTGTACAGATTGTGTACACAGATGTCGCTGTCTGTTTGATAGAACAAAGACACACACGCGACCTCAAATGGTTACCTTAGGTACTAATTAACAGGTATTCATGTTTATTTTCAGGTCTAAAGTTTGTACCTAGAGTTCATCTAGGTATATAGGAGAAAGTATTTGATAATTAAAGATTATGATTTTGAGAGTACGAGCCATGAATAATTTATTTCATACTGACTACATCTCTTTACATACATACATACACATGATTCATGATACAGATGATTCCTAGTAGAGGAGTAGGCAGAGATCAGGAATCCCCATCTCTCTACTTTCGTATAATCTATCACAACAATTTGTGCAATAAAAAAAATCTTTTACTATGAATAAAAATAGCGATTCTCCCAAAAATATTGTCTCTACTCTGTTAGTAAAGCTAAAGTTGACACAAGAAATAATATTTGTCTCTCTCTCAATAGAGTTAAAACGAACTTACTTATTTATAGTTTGTATATTTGATATAGTTTTCATACCTATAAATCCCAATATGAAATTTCCAGTTACTTCATACATGTGATATTGTTGTTCTATCTCAATATGATACTGTTGAAACGAGGCTTGTTTGCAAATGTACCTTCCTGTGAAACGTAATATAGGGAACATAATTTCCATCACGTACATAACACGTAGATGCATTTGGAGAGATTTTCACTGAAGGGAGTTTGATCAGCTGTTAGTAGTACCAAGAAACATTGTGTAGTAGTAAAAATAAAGATATTGAATCTTTTTTATTCAACATAAGGATATTAAAATCACTTAATGAACGTCAAAAAAAAACATTTTTCATTAAAAAAATATGTCGTTAACATAAAACTTATTCTTAAAATAAATCAATTTAGATTAATAAAACTAAAACTAATGGCACTTCGTATTGAGATAACAAGATTCATCATTTGGTGTAATTCACTTTTCAGTTTAACGTAGTTTCGACGTAGCTCCGTTTTTTAGGGCTTGGCTCTGTATCAGTGGGTACAGTGTTTAAATTCCGCTTGAGCATGTACCAATAGAAATGAAGTTAAACGAATTTCTATGTACATTTTCGTAATATAAACGTTTCGTAATTATACGGTGAGGAAAAACATCGTGAGGAAACCCACCTGTTCGTCGAATAGGTAATAGTTAGTGTTTACACATGGCGACATGGCTGACCACCTGTCACATTGAGTACTGACTATTTAATTAACACGTGGGTTCGAGGTGGCCATAGAATTACTACCTTCGCAATTGCGGAGATGGACACCAGAACCTCTGACTTCCCCGAATATAGTATTGCTACATAAACCATAAATTTTAATTATCCATATTCCTTGCCAGTCTAACAGAAACAACCTCGCCTTTTTACTTCAGTGCAGGTTATTTGTGGTCACACCGCTTGTTTACTGCGACGCTGGTAACACTGGAAATCTTTCTCATTATTTAAATTGCTGGCAGTTTGCTAGAGTAAATTGTACTGCACTTTTGCATATTACGGTTTCGTATAGTTTTGCTAGGAAAATTCAAGTTTTTATTTATTACGTTGTAGATAGCACATTTAAGAGATAGAAAGTAATAAAGAATGAAATCTGTCAATCGAATCAGTTACCTCATATTGAACGACATAATATAATGCTTTACACTTTTTAATAATACTTAATCGGAAGTAAAAACGAAAGATAGACGACACATTTCTTTGTCGTCTCTTATGACGTATTGCAATGAAAGCATCCAATAACATCCCATCAAAGTCTCAATCAAGCACTAGACTTATCTTAAACCTAGCATTAAAATAGCATACCCACTATATTCTCATACAAAACACTGAGAATGAGAAACTTCATTTTCATCACGTTCAGTGGGTGGAGCCGCGAGTTGAGTGGCTTCCCACTTTAGCTCACTGATTCAGTTACTGCGCTGCGAGAAACGGGCTTTTAAGATAAAAACCTCAAACGCCACGACTGTGCCTTTTAGAGGTGGATAGAAGGTTGAATCAACTCCCCATCTTTAGTACCTTCAGATCAAATCAACATCTCGTCTTCGTTAGTTAGTACGTAATGTGAACTGTACGAGGATTGGAAAACGCCTTAAAAAGCATTTATACACTTATGGAATATTATACAGTTATAAATAAAAACCTACATGATTAGCAAAAAGAGTGAACAGAATAATAATGTATATAAACGATCGCCACAGTGGTTTTTTGTTAGTGCATAAAATTTTATCAATTTAGTTTAGTATAATTAATCTAATAAGAAAAAGAATTACCCCTTTTCTTATATGACGAAAACCTGTCTAGCAGACAGCTGTATATATTCTGTTCTCACTACGTTTAAAACAAACAAACAAACGATAAACGCATTCACGACCATTAACCCTTGCGGGGAAGTCAGAGGTTCAGGTGTCCATCTCCGCAATTGCGAAGGTAGTAATTCTATAGCCACCTCGAACCCACGTGTTAACCAGATAGTCAAAACTCAATGTGACAGGTGGTAAGCCATGTCGCCATTTACAGGCACTATTACATGTTCGGGGAACTAGTAGGGTTTCGGGTAACTACCTTCACCGTAGTATTCGACGCATTTCGTAAATAAAAATAAATATATATATATATACGTATATATATATATATATATGTACTTATATTAATTATTGACTTAATAAAAAGTAAAGTAAAAAAAGTAAAAACGTTTATTCAGTAAAAACTAATAACTACTAATAATTATTACTAATAGCATTCTTGCTAGTAAAAAAAAATACTCTTGATAATATGTCCACAGTGCATTGCTCTGTGTTGACATCCCTTAGTCCCAAATCTTATCAAAATCTCATCGTGGTTAGGTCTCAGTTCAAGTCTAGCACTTGCAGTCCCAAAGGAGAAGGGACTCAAAGTGAACGATGGAAATAATATGATGCATTCAAAAAGTGTTAAGGTCTACATACATACATACACATCACGCCTGATTCCCTGAAGAGGGCTAGGCAGAGATCACGGATCCCCATTTGTCCCGATCCTGACAGACCACGTTTGCTTCATTGATACACATACATCTTCTCATACAATCTAATTAATTAGATATTAAGGTATATGGCATATATAGTTTATTTTTAAACTGTATGTAATGTAGAGTCATTGTATAGTATAAATAGTCATTGTGTACAGACACAACATTGAAACTCATAGTAATTTCTTGTTTGTAGGGTCGTAATCAAAAAATGAAATAAAAATTAAAACGTTTATATAATTATTTTTCAAAAAGTCTTTTTTGTAGTAGTAGTAAACGAATACTTTTGGATTTACTGCAAAATTATCTCTAACATGACAACTCTATATCTTGTACAAAAACTGAACGAAAGAAATATGATATCTATAAGGTTATGTCAACCTTAAATATTTAAAAAGACAATAAATACCAAACAAGTTTACAATACGGTTCAGTTGAATCCAGGCTTTTGCACGATTTGCTATTATCGCCATACGAACGTGCTGATACGAATGTTGATCGCCTGTGAAGTGTGGAAAACAATTTAATCTGATTGCCAAGTGTTGGAAATGAATTAAATTACGCATTTCAACTCTGGAATTCACTTTGTTGTCTTCTGATATTCGTTTTTTCTCATTGATTCTTTTACATACGCTTCACGACTTGTATACATACTCCCTTTCATATTTAGGAGGGGTAGTCTGAGGCCATCTTCGATAATCTGAAGCATGTTAGAAACGGGTCACTCGAAACCCGCGTTTCATTAGATAGATAGCACTCAACGTGATAGGTAGTGAAAGATATCACGGGCACTTACGGGCACGGGCCTATCGCTAGGGATAGGCAGATTTCCTCACGATGTTATTGCGACTGTAAATTATGTAGGTATGTAAATGAAAAACCCATTTAAATTTCTTTCATTGCTACATGACAGAGCCGGGATTCGAACCTAGGACCTTTCTCATAAGAACTCTTACCCACTGGACTACAGCCGCTTAATATTGATTGATTCTTTTACTCTTCTTTATTTTACGACTGCGCGTCAATGGTATACTGGTGATTAAAGATGGTAAGTATAATCTTGGATCATTGTAAGCCATCTCGCCATTTACAAGCACTGACTATTACCTGTTCGGGGAACATATAGGTTTTCTCACGATGTTTTTTCCTCACCGTAATATTTGATGCAATTCGTAAATGTATTTTTATAACGAAAAATTTATGAACTTTATTTCTATTGGTACATGCTCAAGCGGGATTTGAACCCTGTACTTCCTGATACAGGGCAATTTATTCCGTAATTACTCTTAGCAAAACCATCTGTGCCACATCCTGTATTGTTCAACATTTACGATCGTCTCATAAAAGGTGTATTAACGCAATTACTTCCTTTTACGATACACCGAGTGGAAATGCACTTTTATTTCATTGCAAAATTTATATATACAGGTTGGCGCATTCAAAACGGTCAGTATGGGAAAGTCTGAAACTATCTAAGTATGCCTAAACAATGCATTTTATTAATTTTCGACATCATGTTTCATAGAGACACTTACAGCTTAAGACCTCCACAATTGATATTTAAAAAGAAAAAGTCAAAAGCACAAGTTTGGTTTTTTCAAAGCATCCGGGTTCGATTGTTGTTTCAAATAAAGTATGAATGCAGGTTTTCTTTTTATCAAAATCGGTGACATGGTTCCTAATAACATATTTTCGTATCTCTTATAGTTTTACACTTTCCCATACTGACCGTTTTGAATGCGCCACCCTGTATATTTCCTTAGTACAACTCGCACTTGTCTTGCATCGCTCTTTGATAGATCCAATTTGTCATGGAGGTAGACAGTGGCCCATTTCCTTTCTGTGACTGCTTCTTGATTGCAGATTCAGAGGTGGAAACGATTTGAAAAGACATTCGTTGCCAAGGAAACTGATAGAATGATAGAAAGCTGTCGGAACAAACAAGATTTGTTAACGTTGTCAAGAGCGGTTTTGTTCTTTTTATTTTGCAGCGAACTTGTAAGTAAACTTAGATATTTTTATTGAATTATTGTTCACCTTCTTATGTAGGTTAGGGAATATTTGTATTTTAAGTTTGAATTTTTTATTAATTTTGACTAACTAGTAGCTTAGTAGTAGTACTTTGCTGAAATTATATTATCTCTACGTTGTTTTGTAATAATAATTGAATAGTTTTTATTATATATTGACAAACCAAAATCGCTTCAGTTTGATCTATATATCTTTGCATATATACTAGATTAAAATAGATGTTCCTTGCTAATCTAAGCTAACGACTAAGTTAACAACATCTCTCCCGGTTATAATTTTATTGGATTTTATAACTTTATTGTTATCGTTAATCAAATATAATTCTTTTATCGAAATGAACACGCGACAAATTTTTTGATCACAAGCCTTTTTTTTGTTGTGCACGTGCTAAATAGTTATGCAACTAATGTGTATGAGGTTAGTGTATGTCAATAAAGCGAATGTGGTTTCTAAGCATCAAGACAAATAGTGATCTATAATTTCTGCCTAACACTCTGTAGGTATACGGCTGTCATGTGCATGTATGTATGTAAACAGTCCTGGTGTACTATTCTCTTTTCTTATGCCAATATAATTTAAATTACAACTAACATTAAATCTTGTTTTGTATTGTAATATCAAAGCGAGGTAAATCAGGGTTAATGAATAATATTAGGAATAATACCTATTGATTCCATCTCATCGCCGACTATCACTAGCTTAGTGGCTATAAATAATGCATAGACTGTTGCTAAGAGGCGCGTACTACTGATCTTTTGAACACAGCTTAGCTTAATGTTGGAACTTACGTTGTTGAACAACATTCAGTAACGTTTTAGAACAACAAAAGTGTAGATAATCTGTGCATATTGTTTTTGTTGTTCTATATTTAGATAGAATGTAACCCGAACAAGTAATAGTCAGTGCTTGTAAATGGCGACATGGCTTACCACCTCTCACATTGAGTATTGACTATGTGGTCAACACGTGGGTTCGAGGTGGCCATAGAATTACCACCTTCGCAATTGCGGAGATGGACATCTAAAGCACTGACTACCCTGCAAGGGTTAATGGACGTGAACGCGTTTGTCTTATGTCTGTTACAGAATGTAACTATGACATTAATTTTGTATCGTTCGAAGAAGAAGGACTCATCAATATTTAAAAAGCCATTTTTACAAGAAAAATGTGGAATTGATGTTATTTTAATTAACAACGGCATTCATTTAGTGTCCAAATCTTTTCATCCTTTCATGTTAGACCATTCTTCGCTCATCCTTAGTATTTTAAATATTGTGATGATGTTCAGGATGCCAGCCTATCACCCAATACTACACGTTTAGCACTATATGTTAACATGCAAGGAATGCAGGTACTAACATTTTATTTATGTCCCAGACCAGCACGAGACTGATTAATTCTGTTGATAAATGATTGGTGTTTTAATGATACGCACTTGTTCGTATTTCCGCCTGTGGTTTTAAACCAATAATCCCACTTTAACGCTGTTACGCAATTACATACAATCGGACGTTGTAAAGTGAAAAACACAATTATGTAGTTAATTACACACATACACGATATGTATAAAAGGGTAAGCAGGGATTGAGGATACAAATTTGTGCCGAGTATGGCAAACCCCGTTTTTGAAACACAGATAATCATGCATACATACCCATCACACCCGTTTACCTACAGAGGGGTAGAAAAGCTGATTATAGTTTCTCATTTCTTTGAATCCTTGTAAATCATTTTCGCTTAATTAATATCTATACAATTCCTCGTAAAACCTCTTACTTAACTTTAGGTCATTATTTTCCTTTAGAATAGAATCTCTTTATTTTAACATACGGTAAATTGTGAATGATACATATTCCTGTTAGAATCAAACCCAGAACTTTAACTACCCAACCTTGCCCCAGGCTCCGAGCTACACTCACTTCCACACAAAATGTAAACAATTTCTGCAAACTAATTAGTGCATACATTGTGTGCATTTCAGCGGAAAACCAACTGAAATAAAACCGAGAGAGCCTTTCTGTTGGCGCTGCGATCTCAATTAAAGTGTTAAAAACTCTCCATGGCTGTAATTATCCTTCTCACGTCGCTTTGTGCTCTAAATGAACCTATTCTGGCATTTAACAGTGTTTGAATAGTACGCTACATGACAATAAGCCTAAATATGTGCGTCTTGTCTTTATCATAACTATTGGAGAGTGAGTGATTTTTAACTCATCGAATCTACAGGTCATCAGATAGTTGCTAACTAACGTGACAGATGGCAGTATATGTTCAGGCGTACTTTTACGTGTTTTTTTAATATGTTTGTGACCTTAAGATATATTCCATCTCCATCAGAAGGTGTGTTGTAATTACCTAAATGGCACGAATGAAATGTTTAAAATACTTAAGATATTTCACATGCTTATAGCCCATCAGATATTAGTTTCCTTTCATCCTCTAGATTAAATACTTCTTAGAAATATTCCATTTACAATTTACTCCCTTACTAATCTACAATTCTAAGTGTCAAAAAACAACTGGAGTTATTTTAACATTCCAGAACGCCACAGTACTAGTTGATTTACCGCATTTGATACGAATCTCTGTCAGTTCCTTTTAAGAAAAACTTCATAGCACCCGATCTCGGTTGAGATAGAATATTAAATCCCCGAGGAGCTTCGCAATAGTTCAATCTCCGGCAAAGAAAGCTTTGGGAGCCAAACAGAAAACTGCACAGAGTTTTGGTAGCGGAATTATGATAGAGGCGTTCTTCTTGATGGTACTATTATCTGTTATGTAAACTAAACTTTCAGAACGGCATAATTCTTTTTAATATGACTATGAACACACACACACACACATATATATATAAAATTTATTTACAACAGTATACGGGCAGATACCTTATGCGTTTGCTTTTACGTAAATTATTAATAATATTATTAATAAACAGAAAATACCTATAAATATAAATTATGGTGGCTTAACGATATTTTTAACATAACGTAGTTTCATAGCCGTTGTCGGGCTAGCCACTACTGTCAGGCTGCTAAAGGTTTTTAAGTAATGTCTATTTCGTAGAACGAGGTACGACATATTTTACTTTGACTTTGTTGACGACTTACGTGACGCGATTGGTTGAGGTCCCGGGTACGATTCCCGGTGGAGGCTGAGTTAAGAACTACTTTTCTTCTGCTTTTCAGTCTGGTTGTTGATTACATATAATATATATGTATTAACCTATTATATAAAATATATATATGTATTTCTTAAATATGCGTTGACTTAAACACAATTATTAAATAAACTTACCAAGAGGCTAGTTCAATTGGTGTAACATTGTCCTTAATATTATTATTACTTTATGCACCTTAACCATACATCTTTACTTATACATTCAATTCCTTTAATAGAGTGTCAAAAAACTCGTAGATATAATATCTCCTAGGTCACTGTTTAGCATGAACATTGGGGTATCAAGGTTATAACGTAACATTGGTGACAGGTTGTCAGCTTATAGCCCGATATATTCTATTTACTTCTACTTCTTAATCCTTTTACGACATGCCGGGAAGAACCACAGCTAGTTAGCATTCTTTTTATTTCACAGACTATCACAGGTAATAATAAAATAGTATATAATAAATAAATTTTAATATGGAATAAAATAGCAATTAACTTTCTTTATAAGTAGTACAATAACTCAACTCGAGATCTCTGACTACCGGTAATAAAGTCGACTCTCAACAAAACTCGCTAAATAAAGTGACATCACGATTTTTACAGTGCGAATAACATTTCATTGAAATTTTTCTGTGATGTCCAAAGGAAATAAAAACTCTCTACTGATGTTGTAATCAAGTAGAATATTTAATATCTTTTGGTTGAATGGGTAATGCATGCTTTTTGATTGGGTAGTAGACTAAATGAATTTTTTAACCGGATAAATATATTTGTAATTCTTACACAAATCTATTGTTTAAATAAATACTCGTCACTCTAGTTTTCCTATATAAGAGTAAACCATTCGGAATCTTTTCCCATGCCAGCCTGAGACGGACCCGTGATAGCCTGAGACGTAAAAAGAATGGTAACTAGCTGCTGTTCTTCCCGACATGCTGTAGGAGGCGACTAAGGGACTGGGGGTATATATAATCTATTGGGTGATAGGCAGCAACCTGTTACCAATATGCTATATGACATTAACCCCCAATGTACATGCTGCTAAATGAGCAAGGAGATTTTTTCATATCTCCAAGGTTCCCGAAAGGGATTAAGGACGTGAATGTCCTAACTAATTTTAATATGTTACACAATGTTGTTTTTGTAAATATATTTTTTTAAAAATTCAACAACTTTACGGAGCTGAAAACCTAACAACGAAGTTTTCCTTAAACAAAAAAAAGTTTATTATTTTCAAAATTTAGTTAACTGAAGTATACACCTCTTTAAATACGGTACTTGCTCATTATATTATATTGTACACAGAAACCTTTTTTCATAGTATTCTGTTTATTTACAATTTTTAAGTAAAATATAGTCATAGACCCAATTTTGATGCCATGTCATCAACTATGGACATTTATTAAATCATATATACAAGAATCTCAATACCTTTCGGAATTGACAAACTTCTCATTTACTTTTAACTCATTCGACGCCGCGCCATTTTTCAGCGTCTTACTAGCGGAGCCGCCATACAAACGGTAATGAACACGCGAGGCGTGTCCGCGGCTCTGCGACTAAGAAAAAATGGACACGCCACGCGTGTCCACTGGCTCTGCGACAAGTTTAATGTTTCTAAATACGTTAATAATACATTGTGGTAGTTTATTTCCTTAGTTGTGTTTGTGCAACGAAATAGATAAGGTTGTGGCAACAGTATAGTGAATTTAAACCAGGAATTATGGCGGAATATGGATATTTAGGTAAATAGGTATATTAAATATGATGTGATTCTCAAACTTACTTATATATTATTAAATTTATAATATTTTTTGTTGTTTGTATGCTATATAAATTATTTACTCATCTATCGACTAAAATCACTCAGAAACATATTATTTTGTAAGTACTAATATTATAATAAACAAGCTAACGTAGTGAGTTTGATGAAAAGTTACACAAACTTTAAGAACCTCTGGTCGCATACTCAAAGTGGACATGCGTCGCGTGTTCTTGGCATCCCACAAGGGGTTCGTTTTTAGTATAAACATAACTTCTTTCAAAGTAGAAACCACGTGAATATATGGTTATTCGTGTGGTAAATACCATGTACACAAATTCTTATTAATTTTTTTCAAGGAATTTTCCGAGATATAATCGAAAACTTATGGACACGCGAGGCGTGTCCGCGGCGTGGCGAGTAGAATTTTCATGGACACGCGAGGCGTGTCGTTGGCTCCGAATGAGTTATCAATATTCTCAGGGCAGTGATGGCGTGGTTAATATTAATACTATCCCATTGCCCAATAGATTACGTTAACCCATTTAGACGCCTTCTACACAGATATAAGAATACTATACAGTACCTTCTCTGACATGCATGAAAGGCAGATAGTAAGCGTTTGGATTACGTCACAGATTAGCCCGGGTACATATAATATAACACTATACTAGGCCCGGGTATATTTGTAATTGTGAGTCCTTTGAAATACGACCTCCATGACGCGATGGGTTAGCCACCTGAACACTAATCCTGAGATCCCGGGTTTAATTGCCGGTGGTGGGTGGGAGAGTTAAGAACTTCGCTTTTCTACTGCTTTTCAGTCCGGTTGTTGATTAAATATGCTATATATGTATTTATCTATATATAATAAGTAAATATTTCTTAAATATACTTGACTAGTACCCTAAACACAAGTCTTAAATGTACTTAGCAAGGGGCTAGTTCAATTGGTGTCATAATGTCCAAATATTATTATTATTTGAAATAAAGCTTAGTCACATACTCAATTGTAATCCTGTGTTGTAGGGTCTGAGCCTTTATTAAAACAATTTTATCCTGCATACATGATGACATGTGACTCTCGTATTTTTCATTCTCAATTCAACACGATTTCCTTTTGTTCTTCCTAATTCGTGTTTTCATTTTCGTTCTTTTGTACAGACAATTTGGACGCGAAATTGATATTAAACAAGAATTGTTTTTTACAGAAATTTTTAACGAATCTATTGTGTTCTGATTATTACCTATACAACATTTATAATTTATAAATATGTTTATCGGTCTAGTATGATTAATAATAATATTCTAGGACAGTATTACACGAATTGAACTACTCCCTTGTAATTTACATTTAAGACTTCCGTGGTACTATGCTACTATGGTACTAATCAACGTATATTTAAGAAATATATATATATATACAGGGTGAAATTTTCATCCCTGGCAATACTTCAAGGGTAGATTATATGATCAAAATTATGCAGCCTGGCATAATTACTTTAGTTCCCTCCAGTACTAAAATATGGAGAAAAGCCTCCTCAAAGTTTGGGAGCCAATTCAGAATACATGGACGCCCTACATTATTTCATTCATAAGTTCTCATCCAATTAAACATCTTTCAACTCCCAAAACAAAAAACTATCAACAACAAAACTAACAACTATCAACAACAAAACATCCAAGTAAAAATCTAAAAAAATTTACTAAAATCTATTTCTGGTGTACCCAGTGCCGTTGTAGGGTATGAAGATAAGGCGTCATCATCATCACTACGGTTTACCTGCTGTTTCATACCCAAAAACATAAAAGTTTTATTGTTTCCATGCTTCCAATGAAAATTATCAAAACACATTACACATACATGGTACACAATGACAAATACAATTCCATTTCACTAGTTCTTCAATCTTTGTTCATTTTAATCCATATCAATAACTATTATAACTAATAATAAATAATTTCAAACGTTATTATCATCTTGCGAATGTCGTTAACAATAACAATTCAATAAAAATTATAAACAATTCAATTTAGAGTAATTCTATTTTTTTTTAAATTTAATGGTCTGGTTACATGTCTCAAAAGTACATGAAATTTTAAGTGATAAAATAGTACATATCACATAAGTAAAATAAGTAATTTTATTATTCTTGATTAACTTTTCATTGATTTATTCTTCATCTCATGTATATTTATTAATTAGTCATACAAAATATTTATTCTCGTAGTAAGTTGAAAGTATGAAATGTAATGCACTTCACCCTGGCTGTATGACGCAACCTTTACTTTTTCTTTACATTTATCTGTGGCTAATTTATTTATTTGACTATGTTTGTTACGCTATGGCGGTAAACAGTATTCTTGTTGTCTGAATTTATAATTTCATGTTAAATTGCTATTTCGTCGTACAATAATAGTGGATGATGTTTATTAATGATGTGAAAGTAAAACATGGTTTAGTTATGTCAATGTAAATTCATAATTTAGTGGAAATGAAGTGAAATTAGTTACTGAAATGCTTTCGAGGTTATAATTATCAAAATGAAATTTTAATGGAATCAAATGTTTTAAAGAACTTATCAAAGCGTACTATGGGAGATTAATTAGTAACCAGCATTGAGTAAACACGCGATTCAATTAAGTACAATCCCTAACCGGCTAATATTCATGTTGTGTTATTGTGTGTAGTGATGATTATTTGGATTAAATAAAAGAATAGTGCTTAACATTGTCGTAATTAATGTTTAAAGGAAACCATTCGAGTATGTTCTATTGGCATCCTGACCTGTAAAACAGGTCTCAAGGTTAATGAAAAAAGTTTCATTCAAGATGATATCCTCGTCCACAAACACCATATTACCATAGATAATACATAGAACGTAAACTTACAATTTATGAATGAACATGACCTTGGTAAGTAGTACGTAAATAGGGTACCCATGAGTTAGGGAAAATTAAAAATTAAAATTAAAAAAAATGACCAAAATTTCCAAAAATTTCCTACTCTTTTTATTATGAAAATGGGTTCTATAGGTGCTGCTAATAACCAGGTTAAAATTTTGCCAGTTATGAATCTGTCACCCTGTATATAAAGTTATTATAGATAGATAAATACATATATACTCAACTCTTAACTCTACCTCCACCGGGAACCGATTCCGGGATCTCGTGATTATCGTTCAGGTCGTCAAAATTGTGAAGTTAACTCGGCGTTATGATAGTTAATGAAATAAAATTCGTTTGTAGAATAAAGAAAGAGATCGGTGATCCCTACCTATAACTCGTTAATAAATGAATGCAACATTCACAGTACATAATTCTCTCAAAATTTCTATTCAAAGAACCCACTTATAGAAAACTTCCTAATTTTGCTGCAGTCAAACAGTAGAATAAGTTATTTAACGATCGAGCAAGTTTGCTCAAGGAGGTATTTTAACCCGGATGTTTTCACTTAGTGGGCTAAACCACTTGGGTTAGCCGTTGCCATGGAAACTTCAAAACATTTTAATTAGAACTATCGTATAGTTGAAACTAGCTAATAGTTTCGCGTAGCGTGGCGAAAGATTGGGAGAAGTGTGAATTACTTTGTGCCGTAAATTATTTTTTTAGTTACTTGCGGTTTTTATTAATTGTATAAGAAAACGGGACTTATCGTGTATAGTTGACCTGTGACCAAGGTCATTTCACATGGTCGAAACGTCGGGTAACAAAGGTAATACTTTGTTTATAAAATTCTTTGGTTTCTACTGCTGGTTTTTAGCAGAAGCTTTAAAAGTATTTCAGCTTAGATGTCCTGCAAAAAGAATGACAATGAAAAATTTATATAAATTACAGTTCAGAATGTGGGTATGTTATTTTTTCAGAGATAAAAAATACATATTCAGGGCAAGTCTCAAATTTACCTAATATTAGTTATAATTTTCAAGATTTTGTAATTCTTTCCGGAAACGTCTTATAATTTTTAGAACCTCTCATTTCGTCAACATATTTTAATAGGTAAGATATATAAATTTGCCTTTTTTTCCTTTATCTCTTTCGGGGAGGCCCGAATTTAAAAGGCACAACGAATTCTCGGTCTCTTTTAGCATAAGTATCAGGGTTGTGACGTTATCGATGGTCCATCACTTAATCGATTTCATTTACTACTCCTAATTGCCTCTCTTAGTTGCCTTATACGCTTAATCGGGAAGATTGGTAACTTGATAGAACTCTATTAACAACGCAGTTAACACGGGATGAGAATCAAGCAAGCATACCGTTAATTATGATTATGGTATTGTAAAATACAATTGGGTCTTATAATGTGATACTGCTTATTTGAAACACCTTACATACTGCTTATTTGATGAAACACCTTAGCTATATAACTAAATATTACTAGAAATGTGGCTCTAATTATATATGCTAAGACTATACATACCCAAATATGCTACAGAAGTTGCTGTAAAAGTATGTATCAAAAAGTTGTACTGTCTAGTTCTAGCCATTAAAGAAAACTTTCCATTTAAATACAACCAAGAATTGTTAATTTTCTCGTAGCAGAGACATTTCGAATTAAAATTCCCGTAGCCCAATTCTGAGGAAACCTAATTACATCCTAGATCTCGGCTCAACTAAAGCACTTTAAAATCCCCAAGGAAAGTGTCGGGTGAAAGTTCAGCTGCTAAGTAAAAGGGGAGAGAGGATATTATGGAAGAGACTATGTACATAATTAGCGTAAGACCGTCGTGTACATTTTAGAAATTAACCTCTTGTTATACGCAGCTAAATGCTGAGAGCTTGTGGTACAGTATGTGGTGGGAAGATTGAAGTATTTATTTAGAAATGTTTGTAAATCTTTCGTTTGTTATAAAAATACATTTGCGAAATGAATCGCATTGTACAATGAGCGAAAAAATTGTGAAGAAACTAATATAGCGTGCAGTAATAGTGCTTGTAAATGGTGACAGGCTTACCAACTGTCACATTGAGTACTGACTATCTGGTCGTCACGTGCGTTCGAGGTGGCCATAGAGTTACTATCTTCGCGATTGCGGAGATGAACCTCTGACTACCCCGCAAAGGTTAATGGTCGTGAACGCGTTTGTCTTTCGCTTGTTATATAGTATTTTTATCAACCATAAGAGTCAGTATTATTGCATATTGCTTGTGAGCTAACAATTGCAGTTGATATAGTCGGTTAGAACCTCGTTTGAATGTTATGTTTAATATTTCGAAAAAAAATTTCAGTATACATTTGCAACTTTATAGTCCATATACTATACTATACTATACTATATTTAACGCTCAAGTGAGATGTTGTATTTACAGACCTAAGCCATTTCAAAGGATAGGCATGTTACTTAACAAGATTTTTCCTTTGGTATATGAGTGGTACAGGAGGGTATATGCATGTAAAAACTTGCAAAATAGCCGCTGGAAGTGAAATATTCCCGGAATTTCTCTAAAGGTAACTCGCCCTGAGCAAACATGGCCGAAGCGGACTTGGGAAGCAAAACATTCTGCCTCGGGCGCTTCTTTTTAATATAAAATCTTGTTTGATGTCAACTTTCACCTCAATTCCATTCCCTTTTTCAACTGCTCTCAATTTAATATGATCTTTGAAACATGCTCAGCTCAAATCATATAATTGTGTACATTGTTTACTCACGTACTTAATTCCTAACTCGTGTAGAAGGTGAGTTAGAAATTGACCTAAAATGGTAGCCAGCATCTAAAAATACTTAGTTAAGTTTCAAATTAGTTAAGTTCAGTAAAGTACAATATGTTAGGAAAAGGACACTAGTAATTGTATGACTTAGGTTAGGTTAGGTTTGGTATATATTTGTTGTTAAATAAGCGATGAGAAATCATGTCAGCTGGGTGTATGTAACTCATAGAAATTAGAACCTTTTTTTACGGGCACAAAAAAGCGGTATTAGTTGTATGTTATTTGATGTATAGATTTGCGAGTTCTATCTACCCATCAAAAAGAAACGAACAAGTTTTTACGCGAGTCTCCTTTAGTTATTTAGGTGAAATGCCGTTTTAAGTGCTAGAATCAAGCTCCTTAAAACAATGTGTTGCTTTAAGTAAATGTAGAGATATTTACTTAAAGTAAGTGGCATGTTAACGTAAGTGAATATTGCCGGAATGCGAATCTAAATAAAAACATCACGTTAGTCTTATATCAACAGCTTAACTGACAATGTTGCTTTGCTTAGTCAAAATTAACAAAAGATTTTATAGTGAAACTTAACATGAAACCCTGTACTCGAGGGATAGACAGCAGTTCAGATACTAGAGAAGCCTTGTAGAAAGAATAGCATAATTTTTAGCAATTTAACAAAATTCCTAATCCCTTAGTCGCGTCTTACTATATGCTGGATAGTATACCTACATCTAACTACTCGTACCTTCTAATCATGTTACATTCAGAACACGGTACCATAATTTGATAATAATTCATTTAAATAATCATCGTCATTATATCTACAGCTTTACACCTTTACATTATTGCAACATTTGTTGCTTTGTTTGATGGAAACAAACAACAGATGTCACTGTAACCCCGTAAAACAAATCAGTGTTAAACGTTGCACCAGTCTAATTGGCGTTCGTTGTGTTGGAAATCAAGATGGTTCTCGTAAGAGGTTGGCTCGGTCGCTAGTTAGCACTTCTTGTGAATTATTCAACAGTGAGCGAAGCAACTGTTTATGCGATACTACGGTTTGACACTTAATTTAAAGGATTTGTTCTTGGGAAAGTATTGTGAATGGAAGGCTTTAAAAATGAAAAAGACCTGTCGCAATGATACATATGTTTGACAGTGCTACAAAAATCTCTTTAGTGATGTCATAATATTAATTAAAACAATAATACATCCTATGATTGTCAGTCAATGTATCAATGAATGTTGTTGTCATGAAATGGATATGAAATATTGGCGACAGTTTGCTAATTCATCACCAAATATTCAACAGTTCATCATCACCAGTGAACCCGAGTCTCTTAAGGAGACCTCTGCAGTATAAAATAGTTAGTCCACATTTACTTAAGACCTGTACTGCCCGACAGTATAGTACTACGTGGTACTACTATAACGACCGCACTGTCAGTTGAAACTGGGCCAAGTCATTCATAATCAATACTTAATTTTGGATTGTTATGTAAAAAATACAACAAAAAATATTTATAATTCCAATTTATTCCGCTAGTAACCTCCAATGTAACAAGACTAAAAGTTGAAGCGTAAGTTCGGCGATATTTCACAGTCCTCAAAGCCGTTGTTAGCAGGTCACAAGACATCCGCTGTCACCTCTTACAGCGGCACATTCGTCTTAGAGCCCGCTTTGCTCCCGAGTAGTAATGCATCACTTGCTCCTGAAACGTTGACAAATATTACTTTTGCAGCCATTTGTTACGGAGTTCCGAGTTATGAGATCCAATTTAATTTAAAAAGGGTATCTTTTTAAAGTGTTGTATCGTTGTTAAAGTTTCTACTATATGGTTTACTTTTTAAATTCCTTATCCTTTTTATAAGGTGTATGCATCTTAAAGTTTAAATTTTACTTATACGTATATTGTTTTAGAGATATCGGAAATGGACACCCAAACCTCTGACTACCCTGTAGGGAGTTAATAGTCGTGAAAGTGTGTATGTGTATGACAAGTAAACATTGGCTGGCCATTGGGCTCAAGACTTTATCGATGAAAATAAAGGTTCCAATCAATCAGCTACTCCACTACCACTTAGCTACTTTAATGTATTTTACAGACTTGTTTCTGTGCAACACTGTAAGTGCAGGAAAAGATTGAATTGGCTTCATTAATATCAATGCAACGTGTTCTCAATTGCTTTTTATTAGTGCAGTACACTTTTTATTTAGCCATATGAAACAAACGAGAGTGTATAAAGTGTAAAACCGAGAGTGTATGAGAAGATAAAAGAAAGAAAGAAAGAAAGAAAGAAAAAAGATGATATTCATTCAAAAGATGTATGAATGTCAATGAAGCGAAAGTGGTCTGTCAGGATCGGGACAAATGGGGATCTGTGATCTCTGCCTTCCCCTCTACAGGGAATCAGGCGTGATGTGTATGTATGTATGAAACAAACGTTATTTTACTATCCAGTGGATTCAGATAAAACATAGTATTTAATCATGCTCTTCAATTCAAGTCACTAATTACTAGTCATTTCTACTTTGAAAAAATAATGTTACATAATATTTGATGCCGTTCTATACATATTTAATGATATAATATACTAGCCAGACATCACCTTGGCAAATCACTTTCGCATCATTGCAAGCCATTAACTTACTCATACACACAGTGGTTACATGTACTGCTAACGTCACGCTTTACAGTATACTTTAAAATATTTATAGTAACCGCATTTCAAAGGCATTATTACCTGCATGAGGTTGAAACACATAGCAACGAGAGCCATGCCCAACATCAAGTATAAGGAGCATACAATGAATG
Organism: Leucoptera coffeella; assembly: GCA_030578115.1. NCBI lineage: Eukaryota > Metazoa > Arthropoda > Insecta > Lepidoptera > Lyonetiidae > Leucoptera > Leucoptera coffeella. Next base: position 100,577 of record JAMBLF010001168.1, on the reverse strand, counting down.
AAGTTTCAATCTTCTGACTGTAGATTCGTTCTCCAGGAACAAAATCACCGAAGCCAATACTGAAAGCAACATTAAACTATAACTAATAATAATAAACTAATAAACTATACATACATATAAACTCACGTAAAAGTCATGATTAATAGCTAACGGGACTTATCGCGTATGTTTTTATATAATAAAGTTACCTTTATTAACCCGACAATACCCGATAAGTCCCGTTAGTTATTAATTATGAGTATAATTCGCGAATCTCTTAAAAATATAATCACGTAAACGTAGTGTAGGTCACCCCCCTGCTAGATGGACCAATGACCTGAAAAGGACGCTGGTAGTGGTTGGCTGAGGGCCACGAGTGATCGTGTTTTGTGGCGTAACCTTGGGGAGGCCTGTGTCCAGCAGTGGACTGACATAGGCTGATTGATTCATAAACTCACGTCCTTTAATCCCTTTTAGGGTGGAAAGAACCTCGGAGACACGATAATATCTCCTAGATCAATGGTTAGCGATCTGGCGTAAATATTGTGGTTGCGAGGTTAGGAATAATGGTAACAGATTGATAACCCGTAACCCAATACTTTACATACTAAGAAGAAGTAGGTTAACATTCGATGTATCTTAGAAGATTGACGGTTTTTCAAATACCTTTTTTAAGTTAAATTGTTTTATATACTTTCTACATCCTCTAGGATTATATAAAAGAGATATGTATAATATAAAGGTTAGTTATGTTGTATATATTACCTGCTTAATGATATGAAACAGAAGTAGGCGCCGTCTAAGGGATTCCAGTTTTCCCACATACCGAAAATCATTGAGCCAAATATAATATAACTGAAACCAACAAAATGTTGTATTAAATAAAAAGAAGTTGAAATATACGAATATGAATAAGTGTAAATCAGTGGTTATGCTATGAAATTTCACACAATTGACACCATCTAATTAGATACTGGAGATTTAGGGTTCGATCGCCAACTGAATAAATAACGGCGATCTTACAGTGAGAAAAAAAAAGAAATAAACTTTGCTATTACTTGGATGACAATGGCTTGTACTTGGTCACCCAGAATAACGGAACAGATACGTAAGTTTATTCACCACCTCATAAGATTTATAAATCGACTCTTGATGCATAAAAAATAGAATATAAATAAATAATAGAATGTATATAATCGTGTAAAACATCGTGGTGGGCAAAAATCACTGAAGCCACAATTGCAGAGATATGTATGAACGTACAGTCCGCGCTAAAAGTGCAGTCTCAGCTACTTTTTATAAAGTTTAAGTTTATAAGAACAAAAGACAATATTATACATTTTAAAACTGGCGCCACTATGCATTGTCATGGTCACTATACGTTGTTTAGGTTTAAGTTTATAAGAACAAAAGACAATATTATACAGTTTAAAACTGGCGCCACTATGCATTGTCATGGTCGTATATATACGTTCGCATGCTTCGAAATGTAAAATATTGTCTTTTGTTCTTATAAACATAAACCTTATAAAAAGTTACTGGGACTGCAATTTAACGTTGACTGTACCTTGTTCTACCCCGCAAGCTAGTTTATCTATGGTTTGTATTATTCATAATATAATCTCGACTTACCCTACCATAACGAAGACACACACACTAATAGGCACAGTTATAGTTTGAGCATCGAAACTAACATAAGTGAACTCAGAACTCGAAAGTTCAGTCTCCTGTTCTGTTACATCTAAGTTGTCATTTCTGTCATTATTTCGCTCCTCTAAACGGAAGCTGACGTTTCTTGAGCTATAGTCAGACCTCCGAAGGTCCGGGTCTCTTCTCCTGTATTTATAGTCTGGTCTAGGATTGTCCGGGATCCTGCTTTGGCTTCTAAATGCAGAATATCTACAAAAATAAAAAAAAAATCTTTACTTTCGCGATGTTTTTATTACGAGATATCGTATTATGTCATATAGTATATAATGCTAATAAGTGACCATGGAGATTTTTTTTACCCCCAAGGTTTTGTCCACCCCGCAAGGGATTAAAGGACGCGAATGTATATGCATGTATCAAATTTGTTTTATTTGCACTGTAAAATAAAATCCAGAAATTTTGAGATCTATACTAATATTTTAATTCAAATTGCTTATGGGGTTATGTGTAAAATCGTGCTTTAATGGCAAGCATTATAAAAAAAAAATGTTGCTACTAATTTTAGAACTTTATCTACAGATACAATTTTCTGTACTCACAATATTAAAAGTATACAATATTCTTTTCTATTGAATCCCGTACCTTCTACATTCAGGACAATCGTCCACAGGAACCTGTTCTACGTCGTAACTGGTGCTACTGCCACTCTCACAGGTCTCACAGCGATATTCACCTCGCGTTTCACTCTCGTCGTAATTCTGGGAACAAAACTTAGGTTACCAAAGGATTCACTAGAATTTTCTCTAGTCTAAAATATGATTAGATAGACACTAAAGTAAATAATTGAATATTCCAACTTAAATTTACTTTAAAAATCATTTCACTTGATTCTAACTATATGAATACTAAATATAAATTAACGTCGTTTAAGCCGTGGAGTGTACTTTTTTCGTGGAGGACAAAATCTTGAAGAGACCTTATATGTAACATACTGGTGATTACATTGACCATTAGGCGCTCAGTTACCTTCTACGACATGAAGAGCGGCAGGTTATCAACAATTTTTACGAATTAGACTGCCATTCCTTATATCCCATACCTCTGTCACTATCCGTGGCACTCTTCTTCTGCTGAATCCGACACATCCTTTGCAGAGGCAGAGCAGAGCGTACAAGCACTTGAACCATCGAGCCAAGAGCTGACCTGAAAACTTACCATATATTGTTGATTACTTTATTCTTAACTAGTGACCCGCTCCGGCTTTGCACGGGTATAAAATATATAGCCTACTCCACTATCTGATGGATGTTATTATACATATAAACCTTCTTAATTGCTCTAAAATTGCTCTATCTATTAAAAAAAACCGCGTCAAAATCCGTTGCGTAGTTTCAAAGATTTAAGCATACAAAGGGACATAGGGACAGAGAAAGCGACTTTGTTTTTTACTATGTAGTGACTGATAACATACGATAGGATTCAGGACCAATAAATTTTTGATATGGTAATTTTATAACACGTAGGTTCGAGGTGGCCATAGAATTACTACCTTCGCAATTGCGGTGATGGAAACCTGAACCTCTGACGGTCGGTAGGGGTACCTACTCGGTAGGGTAAATGGTCTTGAATGCGTATTGTCTATATATAATTTTGTATTATTATGTTTTTTAAAAATATTATTTGAGACCCTGAACCAACAATCATTGTAAGCAGATAATTATATTTTAACAAGTGTTAAATTAGATTTTAATGTATACCTACAAAGTTATGTAACTTTATTTATTTATTCAATGTACGTTACCCTTAAATTATACCTTTTGATGACCTACTAAATACAAGCTTGTACTTAGAATACAATGGAATCGTAAATAAAATTAAATGAGACTGTAGCAAATTATCTTCCAGAGCAACTTTAGTATAAGACATGAGGTTTGTTATGACAACTCTACTATTTACATTCCAAACCATCACAAGACAAAGTACAAAATTCTTTCCTCAACCAACCCAACATAATAAAACAATCAAAACATTTACTAAGAAAAACGTGAAGAAACAAAACACAATCAAAGGCCAGTTGATTAATGAATGAGATCAAACAAAAGAACGCTGTTTGTGGCCACGGATGCTGGTTAGTTAATAAACACGTGGTCTGAAGGTACCACAAGAAATGTGGTCATCACCCACACCATTGAGTTTTTATTGGGTAAATACCAACTATTTGGTTTTTTATACTGTTGTTTGGTTGGAATGTTACTAGTTGTCTTTTTCAGTTTGAAATTGGAAGGTTTCTTAGCTTTAGACAAAAGGTTATGAGTATTTATAAATGGATAAAATATGAATAGGCGCTAAGTACGGGTGAAAAGAAACGCTAACTTTTAAGTATGTCTTTTATCGATTTCGATGGATATGTGTGTAATTATGTAAATGCTAAATATGAACTACTCTGCCATGCCGTTTTAAATTTTGTATTTTAGCTCAGTATGTCGTTAAACATTATTGCGCAAGTTGCGGTCATGTAAATGAAACTAATGGCAATTAAACACATAAACCCTCATCTTACAACATATTTTCAAACTCCTTTGTATACTAAACACCCCTTCTTAAACTCCATACTACAAAACCGACACACCCCCACAAACCACAGCACCCGTAACCCAAAAACGGCATAACTCGAAAAGCAAAAGAAATCTCTCACCGACATTGCTGAGGTAGAGCAGGAACAGCGGCATCCCGAGCAAGGCGTAGACGACCGTCGCCATTTTCCCCCACACAGTCCGTGGCGACAAATTGCCGTACCCTGCAACGGAATGCGCAGTAAATTTAACACCTGCAACTACGGGGCGCAGAGATGGGAAGGTTATGGATGTGGTAAAGAAATTTTGTGGCATTTATAAACACACACGGAATTTTAATCTAGCGAGAAAGGTATAATAGGGCATGTCATAGAAATATTAAATAGTAAATTTATTTCATATAAATTATACATAATTACATGATTGATAATAATGTAAACGAATTGAATGAATTTTCTCTTCATTTAGCTTTGTGAATAGTTTTCATGTATATAAGTGAGCATCGAACTTTTGAGTAAGTCTGTGAGTGTTGTAAAGTTTAATCCAATTTTAAGATATTGTTTTGTTATTGTTTTTCAGAAGCTATATAATATTAAGTGTCCAACTTCAGTTTATAAAGTTTAATAATTATAATTCAACATGCAAAAAATAACAGTTATATATATACATATAATTTGTCTCCATAAGAGTAAACTCTAAACTTCAGTAACTCCCACGAAATACCCAATCCATTATTTCGTACATCCAGCGACCAGGTCTGATCTGGTGCTGTGCCATCATTACATTAGTCGTTGGCAGCGAATCCAATTACGTTGCAGGGCCAGTGATTAATACAAGCGATTTTGGGGTAGAGAATAGGATCAATTTGTTCTATTATTGCCTATTATAATAGTACAATAGTAGAGTGAATCTTTATGTACGCGTTCCATCCTAGAAAATTATTTAGACATAAACGTACCTACCTACCAGGCCTGTTCAAGATCAATGGTTACAACACTTAAATCATTATCAAGGGGAATAAATGTACTGATTTCAATGCAATGTTTTTAATCAGCTTCACATTCGTAAGACTTATAATAACTGTTGTTTAATCAGTTGTTAGGGGACGAAAAATTGGACAGGCTAATTTGCAATTGCAAGCTTAAACAAATCATTATATTATACATTTACCTATCCATTTTATATGTAACTCAAAGAAGTAGGAAGTATCATAACAACTCAGTTTAAATCCAGAAGAGAAGTTTATGCACTTAAAATACCTATTGCTATAGTGATACTATATCAGACTTATAAATCTTTAACTACGAGTAATATTCGCTTCCTCACAGAGCATTCGCTCTAGTATTAACGTCTTACAGAAATGTGACAAGTGAAATATTGTTACGTGCACTGAATAACGTGCGCTGATAAAATGTAAAGCTACCGGCACTGGGGAATTTAATTTCGAGAATATTTTGTAAATAACACCTCTTGTATAAAGACTAACGAATTCCTATAAAATATATACATACATAAATTCCGTAACTTTATAAACTGGGTAATTTCGTAACTTTATAATTCCGTAACTTTATAAATTCACTAGACAATAATCCGTGACACTACACAACACAATCACCTAGGCAGGTTTTAAGAACTATGGGATTTAATTAATTTTATGTACGTCACAATTACATTTTAAAATTGGTTTATTTGAAATACAGTCAATTTCCATTCGTACATACTCTTATAAGAATCGAACCTCAAACCTTTACTATCCGATTCCCTTTAGCATAAATCACATATCCTCTTTTATCCTTCATATACACTTGGTTTTTATACCTATAGTAGTAATAATAGTGAGGGAAAACAGGAATCCAGATGAGAAGCTCCATCGGGAAGACCTGCTGCCGTCCCAGCCGCGACGAGCTGCGTACACCACTTTGCGCTGGTACTGGAGTAGCTCGTGGTTTATTCTGCAAATGGAAATATATGGATACATTTACTTCCTTTAATCCCTATTGAAGTGGATAGAAGCTTTGAGGTATAGTATTTCGTAGGTCACTTTTTAGGATAAATATTTGTCTCGTGCTAGTTTGGAATGTAAAAAGAGTATTTGTTCTCTTGCTTCCTGGCATGTCGTAGGATGACTAGGAGAAAATTGAACTTATAGGATGATGAGCTAGCTACCTGTCACCTCAATCCCAATATTTATGATAAAATGGGACTTAGACATAAAAATAATTTATATTTATTCCAATATGCACTAACATGTGTATGTAACCTCTGGAGAATCTTTCGATAAATTAAGTTATCGTGCTGTAAAAAAATGTTGAGTGTTAACAATCAATCCAAAGATCGAATTATTACAATTCGATCTTTGGATATACCTCACTTATCATGACATATGATCATTAAGAATAGTCAGTACTGTACTGACTATTCTGATGTTGCTCTAATATAAATTTCTGTAACGACTTTTTTGTCTTCTACAATAGTTTTGGTACAATCGTTCGTTATTACCCATACAAACTTCGTTGATCGATAAAAGCGACTGCACCGCTTTATCGATACTCATAATATTACCTCTCCACAGTTATAAATGAACCAACAATACCTGATTCAGTCTCGTACACGTTTACGTAACGTTTGTTTTACTGCACAAACAGTAAATCCAAGTGTAAAGTAAACAACGGTAACAATCATGATGTAGTAAAATCGAATGAGCGGCTGAATCAGGAATATACGTACACTTCACGACTTGTGTATACATACGCTTCACGACTTTGGTATACACACTCCCTTTTTTATTGTGGCGGGTTAGTTCAAGGCTTGAGTGCCCATCTCCAAAATTTCGAAGGCATGTTAGTTATGGGTCACTCGGAGCCTGTGTTTCACCAGATAGACAGCACTCAACGTGATAGGTAGTGAACCGTACTGCCGTATAAGGGCACTGGCTATTACCTATTCCGAGGCATAGACAGGTTTTCCCTCACCGTTAGCAACTGTATATTATATACGTAAATGAAAAACACATTTATAAATTTCTTTCATTGGTACATTCGAGAGCCGTGATTTGAACCTAGAGCCTTTCTCATAAGAAGTCAGAGGTCTTACCCACTGGGCTACAGCCGCTATATAACATAACCAGGAATATACCTACCTGTATTTCAGTTCTGTTTCATTAAACACGTTGAGGGTAACTGTAATATTTTGCCATAAGTACTCCGTAGTCCTGTCTCTTTCTTTCGTCATATTGTTGATTCTTTCCATCTCGCTCCCCTCTTCGATGGCTTGAAAAATGAAAGCACCTGCAAATGTATGAAAGCGCCGGCGAATGTATTATTGTTACTTATCACTTGTAATGTGGTGCTCCGATGTATTGAATCGCTTTTGGCTCTACCCGACAAATGGGTAAAAGACGAGCATTAGGGAATGAAAAATGGGGTTTAAGGGGAACGCTTTGCCAGAGGGATGCGTAAAATTGTGTATTTTTATACTCTTTTCATAACGTTTTCCCTAGTTTATTGCGTATGTGATTTTTGTCATTGAGGAAATTCCTGTTAGGTAAAAAGTGGAGAACCGCGAGTACCGATTACTTTGCATGATTTCCATAAGTTTTAATAAATAATTTTAATGTCAGTGTCTCTATCTCGTAGGTAATTCATATTAATTCATGTTGACAAAGACAAACGCGTTCATCACCAAAGACCCTTGCGGGGTAGTTAGAGGTTCAGATTTCTATCTCCGCAATACGATTGTAGTAATTCTATGTACACCTCGAACCTACATGTTTACCAAATAGTCTGTACTCAATGTGACAGGTGGTAAGCCATTTACATTTACAAGCACTAACATTTCGGCGAACAGGTAGGTTTCCTCACGATATTTTTCCTCACCGTTGGATGATAATATTATAATAAAACAACATAAAATTATGGATAAAGTACGTCTATTCCAAAATTTTACTCTATTAAATTATTTTTTTAATAAGGAAAAACAAACGCTTATTTCTAAATCCTCCAAAGAGGTAATATACCCGACATATTTTATATACGAAAACCACGGTTTCATTTACAGTGTTTACCAAGAATTTTTAAGATACCGTAGAGTAACGTCGCTTTTATCGGCTTTATCGCCTATATTATATTCATTATAGATGATCATTAGCCTACCAACCCCCTATAAACATCTACCTCCTTCTTTAAGCGTAAGAAACTTAATATATTTTTATAAAAACATTATTTTTCAAGATATTACAGTCTCTTCTCGAGGTATCGCTACAGCATCAATAAGTTTATCTACATTAGTAAAAATAATAATATTCAGACACCATTACACAAATTGAACTAGCCCCTTGGTAAGTACATTACATATCTAAGAAATTAATACTTTATATAGATAAATACATATAATATCATATATAAATACAAACAAAAAACGTTGAGGATTTTGTTAGGAAGCGCTATTATCTGAAATACTGGTTTGAATTGAAAAAGCTTTATGATGGATAAAGCAATATAAAGGAAAGTTAATAGACTATATAACATGACGCTGCAATCATTAAGAGACTATAAACGGTGGAAAGTGTGGAAAACATTAATGAATCTTTTCCTCTCAAGAATTATTTCATCCACGTTTAGGATCATGGAACCAAAATCAAAGAGTGAATTTTCTAGATGATTCATAGTTAAAAAAACTGTACCTTGGTTGGTGGGTTTGAAATAACGAGTTATACATATGTATGTGTAATTGTGAATAAACATTTGTACAGATCCACAAGTCTCACTTTGACAATCCTGTTAGGGATACAACCCGTGATCTACATATTTGTATATATTATATATGTAGGTCCACATTTTATAGCCCCATATTCCGTCTTTCAACCTCTATGCGGATTATAAAAGCAAAATGTATGTACCTACATACATATGTATATGTACTCATCGTAAACTGAGTATGAGTTGCACAGGAAAGGCGAACACTTCATGATTTTACGATCTCCATAGGAGCGTGTTGAATCTACGGGTGTAAAAGTGTCCCACAAACCTAAATTAGATTGGCTATGAAGTTTTGTACTAAGAATTTAAGGTTTTATTACACCTATACTTGTTACAAGCGTTTCTTGAACACTAATCGTGAGGGTTCGATTCCCGGTGAAGGCAGAGTTAAGTTTTAGTGGTCAACCACCGCGTTTCTTTACGAGTATATGGACGAATTTCGGTATGATTAATATTATGTAAAGATTTTCAGTTAATACATGATATAATATATAATAAGATACACTAAAAAGGTGCATAAAATACCTCATTTAACATGACATAATTAACAATAGTTTATATTGAAGCTTTGTCAATAACGTTACAAAGTCAGCGCAGTGTATACCTTAAAATATTATGACGAATTTATTATGTGAGGGTAATGTATACTAAAAACGTAAAAAGATCCATATAATAACTTATTATTCTGCTGTTCCTCCTTCCAACCCATACACAATACAACTGAAGCCATGCTTGTCAAAAATACAGCAAAGTGTAAACGGAGGCTTAGCCACAAACACGAACGCAATAACACTCAATAAACGCACATACTAGAGTAAGACATCTATTTTCGAATGCAACCATAACCTCGATTGCTTTCAAATCAACCGGTAATGATTACATCATGAATTGAGTTATTTACGTCGCTTAAAGTAATAAAACGCACGAACCAATTATTGATTCTAAATAATATTAGCTGTGAAGGATTTTGGTTTGGTGTAACCGCAATGTAACTAATGGTAGGTGTATTTTGATTTCATGTTTTTATGTAAATTGTTAAGTAGTGAATAATATTTTTGGTTGGTTTTCTTTCCTTCATATTATATAATAATTTGCAATTGCGAAGATGGACACTAGACCTTTGACCATTCTTCAAGTCTGGGTCTGTTAAGGTCTTGATGGTCGTAAAAGATAGTTGTAAAAAATTGTTAAATGAATAAACTTATTTATTTTATGTTATAAGGTCACGGACCTGACTATTTAGTTAACATTTAGGTGCAAATTGACTATATATTTAATTACCTACTTTGATTAATATTATTATTATATAATAAGTTTTATTATCGTATTGGATGCAAACCTGAAAGGATTATAAAATGTAACTGAAATAAATTAATATAATTGCTATCTCCACATTTCCGGAGATGGACACTTGTACATATGACTGCCCCAAGGTTTTAATGGTCGTGAATAGTTTTTTCTTTATTTGAACATTAATGCAATGAAAAAGCAATTTTTCTGTGTCGATTGGCGAAACTTACTAACAATTTTATTTAGTGCTTCCAAAGTGGAGTTGAGAGTTGGATATAAACCTAAATATTTAGAAGTCTTGTCAATCACCGCAAGTGTGTAATGTTGTGTGGTTTTAAAAGGATAGTTCTATTTTTCTGACGTTGGATAGATCGGTCTAGAGAAATTTATCTGATAAAGAAATACATTTTTTAATTTATAAATCCTCTACTTATTCCGATAGAAACTTAAATGTATGAATATATTTATATATGAAGGGTTTCAGAAACAATAGAAATTATTATTTTGAATAGCTATGTAGAAAGTACATGAGAGATTTATCAATTTACATATATTATAAAACAACTTCACAACAAGCTCTATACAATATAAAATACAAACTTGTAATTTATGTGGTCAATATAAGAGCCAATTTTAATTATTGTATATCATGTGGTAGTTTTCAAATAAAGTTTTTAGAATGCTTTAAATTCTAGTTTTGATATATGTTTATTGTATTGATATGATATAACGAAAAAATCGGGGTGTTAGAGACTTGCATGCATCCTTTAATAAATTACAGAAAAATAAAACACACCGAAAAATGTTATATGATATGTGATACTAGTATAATATTCTCATATCTGAACCACTGACTGTATTAAGAAACCACTGTCTTAACCCTCAAAATTAATATAAGTAACCCTTAAATTAACACAAATGGAATCTATTAAAAAATTAGTACTGCCCTAAATTAACATAAATAGAACCTATTAAAAACTTAGCACTCAAGACCCAATCATTGTGAAGCCAGTTCAAAAATGGCCGCCACATCAATCTCTATCCAGTCTAAACCTGCAAACTCAAACACACGATCCCGATGATGTGACGTCATCAAAGTGTACGTTCGCAAATTTTAGCTTTGCGCCGCTTTACACGTCATCGTGATTAATATTCCAAGGAGAATCCATGAAGAATAGTTGAGTTCTGACGTTGTACAAAGGGTGTAAGGTTGTGTTGGTACTGAGGACAGATTTGTGACATACTGAGGGCTTTTTGGTTAGTTTTTAGAGGTTAGTCATAGACAATATGGTCTTTTAAACGTAATGACACGTAAGATACTGAGTTTTTTTAAGTAATTTTAAGAATATAGTCTATTATATGTTAGATATAACGTGGCAAAAGACAAACGCGTTCACGACCATTAACCCTTCTGGGGTAGTCAGAAGTTCAGGTGTCCAACTCCGCAATTGCGAAGGTCGTAATTCTATGGCCACCTCAAACCCACAATATATAAAGTGCTGACGCTCTATTCATGTTCATGGTTGTTGTGTAGATATCGCAAGAAGTTGTTAAGACAAAGCTCTAAGTATTTATTGTATTAAACATAGATTAGGCTATAATCAAAATACAATGCATTTGCTTAACCTACTTGTAGATCGATGAATACTTTTAGTTTTGTCTTATTTTACAATCGAAATCTTTAGTCACAAACCCAAATTCACGATTACTACGAATTCATTTGCAAAACGTGACCGATAGATTTTAAGCGCAGAATTTCTATCGTTTACTATCTTTATCCTGATTTTTTGTCTCGTGCTAGACTGGGACGGAAAAATAATGTTCACTAGCTGCCATTCTTCCCGGCATGTCGTAGGAGGTGACTAAGGGACTAGGGGTAAATGGAATCTATTGAGCGATGGGGTAGCAATATCGCACCAATGTTCCATATGCTATCACAACCCCAATATTCATGGAAATAAGTGACCAAGGAGATGTTTTCTTGTCTCCAAGGTTCTGTTCAAACCGAAGGCGATTAAAGGACGAGAATGTATATGAATATATGTATTTTCTTTGTTTTGGACAGAACGGGTAACTTACTACCGAAAGTAGTTTAAACAATCCTATATATGAGTTCAATAGCTATTTCTGAGCCATATCCTTATTATACATATAGTAGGCAGAGATCACGGATCCCTATTTGTTTCGATTCTGACAGACCACTTTCGCTTCATTGAAACTCATAGACACTCGGTCGTTAAAGGTATTTCTAACGTCACGCTTTTTCAATATAGCGTCTATCTGAGTGTCATATGTCTTATTGGTCCGGCCCAAGGAGTAATTAATAAGAGGAGTGGGCTGTGGGCCTTACGCAATATTTGTATGGAAACTAGCGTGGCATTACGCGGGGTGAAACGAGGTACGCGAGATAGAACAATTAGAACACTTATCCTACTTTACACAATATACATCAGATCACAAAAACGTCACATGCCACATGCGTTTGGTTAATTAGAGTACCCGCCACATAAGGTGGCAGTAGCCAAACTTGGAACTAAATTTGACGTTTCCGCCATTGCGTGTTATTTTGTATGAAAGGTAAATTTAGTATTACCAGCGTTGTGTTTTTTGCCCACTCTTTGTAATTTTTATGTTTGTTAAGGGTGATTATAATAAATTGATTTCTGGAGTTTCTTGTTAGTTCTTCTCCAAGGGTCTCCGCTGAACTTCTTCTTCTCAATCGTTACGCTCTTATCAGAGCGGTCGTGGTCTTCATGACGTGGCATCTTGAGCAGCCGAAATGGTTGGTGAACTAACCTCGGTAAAAATATTTAAAGACAATGCTCAGTGCCATGTTTGAAATAGTTTTTTTACATACATACATACACATCACGCCTGATTCCCTGTAGAGGGGTAGGCAGAGATCACGGATCCCCATTTGTCCCGATCCTGACAGACCACTTTCGCTTCATTGACATTCATACATTCTCTAATACACTCTCGGCGGTTATAGGTACTCCTAACGTCACCTTTTTTCAATATAGCGTCTATCTGACTGTTACATATATGTCTTATTAGGCCGGCCCCTACGTAACCGCCCTTCCACTTCACTCATATATATTCCTTTTGTCAATATATAGTTTTTTTAATTTGTACTTAGATCATAAAATAACTTTCAAAGAGAGCTTATGATAGGGCCTATTTTGAATAAAAATATTTTGACTTTTGACTTTGGTATATTAATTTGTTTTATTTGAGTTTATAGCTCTGCAACCAAAGATCGTTACAAATGAAACCTCAATATAATGTATCGAGCCGTATGGCACAGTGAGTGCTAGTTTTGGCGTGTTTACTGGCAACACTGGATTACGCGACTGTGGCGACGCCTCCAACTGCCACCTTATGTGGCGGGTACTCTAAGTTAGTTTTTTATTAATTGGTCTCTGGTTTTGTTCATTAAGCATAGAGATCCCGCCACATAAGGTGGCAGTTGGAGGCGTCGCCACAGTCGCGTAATTCAGTGTTACCAGTAAACACGCCAAAACTAGCACTCACTGTGCCATACGGCTCGATACATTATAGGTTTCATTTGTAACGGTCTTTGGTTGCAGAGCTATAAACTCAAATAAAACAAATTAATATATCAAAGTCAAAATATGTTTATTAAACTATTTCAAACATGATTAATAATTAACGGGACTTATCCTTCTTATTATATATTACATATATTATGTGTTCCTTCACTCTGTCCGCAATAGACCATTTAGTGTGTTCGACGTAGGATTTCCCACAGCTGCAATCAATCTTATACACACCCTTATATCTTATATCATGAGTATAAATCGCGAATCTCTTAAAACTATTATTTCAAACATGGCACTGAGCATTGTCTTTACATATTTTTTACCGAGGTTAGTTCAGCGGAGACCCTAGCTTGGAGAAGAACTAACAAGAAACTCCGGAAATCAATTTATTATAATCACCCTTAACAAACATAAAAATTACCAAGAGTGGGCAAAACACACAACGCTGGTAATACTAAATTTACCTTTCATACAAAATAACACGCAATGGCGGTAACGTCAAATTTAGTTCCAAGTTTGGCTACTGCCACCTTATGTGGCGGGATCTCTAAATATAATATGCAGAGATCGCGTCACATAAATTGGCAGTCGGCAAACTTGGAACTAAATTTGACGTTTCCGCCATTGCGTGTTATTTTGTATGAAAGGTAAATTTAGTATTACCAGCGTTGTGTGTTTTGCCCACTCTTGGTAATTTTTATGTTTGTTAAGGGTGATTATAATAAATTGATTTCCGGAGTTTCTTGTTAGTTCTTCTCCAAGCTAGGGTCTCCGCTGAACTAACCTCGGTAAAAAATATGTAAAGACAATGCTCAGTGCCATGTTTGAAATAATAGTTTTAAGAGATTCGCGATTTATACTCATGATATAAGATATAAGGGTGTGTATAAGATTGATTGCAGCTGTGGGAAATCCTACGTCGAACACACTAAATGGTCTATTGCGGACAGAGTGAAGGAACACATAATATATGTAATATATAATAAGAAGGATAAGTCCGGTTAATTATTAATCATGTTTGAAATAGTTTAATAAACATATTTTGACTTTGATATATTAATTTGTTTTATTTGAGTTTATAGCTCTGCAACCAAAGACCGTTACAAATGAAACATAATATAATGTATCGAGCCGTATGGCACAGTGAGTGCTAGTTTTGGCGTGTTTACTGGTAACACTGAATTACGCGACTGTGGCGACGCCTCCAACTGCCACCTTATGTGGCGCGATCTCTAACCGAGATTGGTGCTTGCTGCCATCGATACAGGTTGCCATGGTAACCTAGTGATGGCAGTAAGGTTGAGTTTATGTATGCTTGTTTTTGTTTAATAAAGATTATTATTATATTTGGTTCGTGGTCCTGCCCCTACGTAACCTTAACGTCTACACTAATTAAGGTCCATATCCGCGATATTTTTCTCCTCCAGTCGATTTCCTCACTAACTCACTTGGCTCGAGATGTGAGGAAAAATTTAATCCAGAGTTACTTGCAAGTCTTTTAAGAATCGAATGTAGGGGAGCAACAAAAGACTCTTTAAAAGGCTATTAAAGGGGGAGCGACACAAAACCCAATTCATTTTCTTTAATGGTGTGAAAAGACAGGTCTAATTCTGTTAAGGCATTATTACACTGGGAGGTATAAAGGCAAGTTGTGGCTTATTGTAATTCGTCGTTTTCACATCTGTTTTCTGTTTCTAAGGACATGATTTGCATTGTTTTACATAATTTGCCATTTGTCTTGACTTAAGACGTTTGGAATTTTATTTCTTTTCATACAATTCTGTTTCTTAAATGTTTAAAAAAGTAAATGGTTATTTCGTATTATTTTAAAGATGTATGAAATCGACCTATAAAATTAAAACAAAACATACATACGCTTCACGACTTGTGTATGCACACTCCTTTTTTATTATGGTGGGGTAGTCAGAGGCTTCAGTGCCCATCTCCGAAACTTCGGAGGCATGTTAGGTATGGGTCACTCGAAGCTCGCGTTTCACTAGATAGACAGCACCTAACGTGATAGGTACCGTCTATTACCTATCCCGAGGGAAAGGCGTTAGCGACGGTAAATTATGTACGTAAACGAAAACCAGATATTTAAATTTCATTTATTGGTACATGCCAGAGCCAGGGTTCGAACTAGGACTTTTCTCATAAGAAGGCAAAGGTCTTACCCATTGGGCTATAGCTGCTGCCTAGTAAGGATAATAATAATAATGACATCTATTTATTTTACGAAAACTTGTCACATAAATACGTAAGATCAAAGGCATTTCCTTCGATGATTCAAATGAGTGAATCATTGAAGATTCATATTAGATTTAATTGATCTAACTCTTTTGGCTTTTGTTCTTGTCATATCGAGTGTGGTTTAATTGGCATAGGGACGTTGCCATGGCTACGGTTAACCTCTAAATCAATATAGATGCAATAATTGGGGCAAATTGATATGGTGGTTTAGTATGAATAAAATAATCATTCTGCATAATTAGTGAATTTAATGAGGTGTAATGATGATTATTTTAACAGTGAAACAGTAGTAAATTAATCATATATGTGTTAATGTAAATTAATGAATGTTTGAATTTTAAGTATGAAATTTATAATACAGCAATTAGTTTCAAGTCGAACCATATACAAAAATCTATCATATGTATTGAATGGCAACAAAACTTTATATGTATGTATTTAAACATATAATTTTATATTATATTTTTATCAATTTAAACATAGGTGTTTATTTTTAATCAAGATACATTTTTATGTTCCTGACATGAAATTATCGTTTTCAATTGACACTTGCTCTTTTGACTATCCTTCTAGAATTCATACTCGTAATATCTTAATATAATATCTTACATTATGTATGCTGAACGTGTATGAGTGTCAATGAAGCGTAAGTATTTTGTCAAGATCGGGACAGATGGGGATCCGTGATCTCTACTCCCTCTACAGGGAATCAGGCATGATAAAACATAACAAACGCTTCACGACTTGTGTATACACACTCCCTTTTTTATTATGGCGGGTTAAGCAGAGGCTTGAATGCCCATCTCCGAAATTTCGAAGGCATGTTAGGTATGGGTCATTCGAAGCCCGCGTATATCTAGATAGACAGCACCCAACGTGATAGGTAGTGAACCGTATCGCCGTATGTAGGCACTGACTATTACCTATCCTGAGGGATAGGCAGGTTTCCTCACGATGTTTTCCCTCACCGTTAGCGACTGTAAATTATGTACATAAATTAAAAACACATATTTAAATTTCACTCATTGGTACATGCCAGAGTCGGGATTCAAATATAGGACCTTTCTCATACGGAGTTCGAGGTCTTACCCACTGGGCTAAAGCCGCTAACTAACATCATACCTGCAATAGTATACCCGGTGACCAGCACCGTGATGCCCACGTTGCTGAAGAGGAAGGCCAGGAACTGCCTGACGTAGCCCCGGATCCTGGAGGCCAGCGGGCGACGGCGTCTGGACATCTTCAGCCAGACATCCTGGAGATTTATGGGCACACCTGGCGAGGAATGACGAGGTTAATAGATTAGATTAGTTTAGATTAATTTAAGTTAAGTTTTTCTGTTTAATTTCATACATACATACACATCACGCCTGATTCCCTGTAGAGGGGTAGGCAGAGATCACGGATCCCCGTTTGTACCGATCCTGACAGACCACTTTCGCTTCATTGACATTCATACATCCTCTCATACACTCTCGGCGGTTATAGGTACACCAAACGTCACCTTTTTTCAATATAGCGTCTATCTGACTGTTACATGTCTTATTAGGCCGGCCCCTACGTAACCGCCCTTCCACTTCACTAATATATATTCCTTTTGTCAATATGCTATCATTCATCCGCATAACATGTCCAAACTATCGAAGCATGCTCTTTTCAATCTTAGTCACTACATCTTCTTTCAAACCCCAACCTTCCCTTATCACACTATTTTTAATTGTATCGTTCAATGTTTAATTTCAGTTATGTTTTATTTGCGTAAGAGTGGAGCTGACGCGATTACGGTTGTCACTATTGGGAAATTCTAGGTGCTGTTATGACTTTGTCAATTGTGGGTTATATGCCTTGAATCTGTAACTATATAATAAGGTTTACAATGTGTCCAATGGTTTTGAGCCTGCTGTCATAGATACAGGTTATCTCGGTAATCTAGTGATGTATAAGTATTTGTGATTGTTGCCTCTTTCATGAATAAAGATATTATTATTATTAAATTTATTTAACTGTTACAATGTGCTACTAAAAATAATATTTATTTATTAAAGTACCCAGTACTCAATTTGTTAGTAGATACATAATTCTGCTATGTTAGTAAAAAATGTGAAAGTAAGGTATAGAGTCACTGTCACGGCATACCATTAGATATGGCGCAACATCGACTCAAATATGAGCAGTCCAATCTGCTTGATATCATGAAAACAAAACACAATTGATACATGTGCAAAGGTTACAATGATCGTCAAGAATATTTGAAATTATATAAAATTAAATGAAATGTCAAAAATAAAATAATCATCATAATAATAAAGTCAGCGATAGTACTTATATAAAAATAATCATAAGTAGTAATAAAATAGGTAAATGGTAGGAGTAGTTGTCAGTTGTCATGGTGAAGAGTAGGTAGATATTCGTTGAGTATTACTAGGTGTGTAAAGATAATCTTAGGGGATATAGAAAAGGTTCCTTTAATTTCGAATCAATATGCAGTTATTAGGCTTATGTAAGTAATAATGAGTTGTGCAAAATTTTGCTTAATTTTATCTTTAAATAATTGTCGTCTAAAACTCTCATAATTATGTTAGTTGAAAGTATAGGTTTTTATGAATCATTAATATAGTGCTGACATATTGTACAATTTTATAAATGAAAATCATGAAATCGCTTATTGAATGTATAAAAAAACCTGTTAGTAGTTTACGCTAAATCTTCCAAATTAAAATAAGAGAGATTTACTAATACAATCCCATATTAGTTACGCGTCGTATCGTACACCTAAAAGAATTTTAATAGGTCTGAAACCTACTTGAGACTCTTACACGTTTCATAATATTACGATTGTACGTCGTTGAGCCGACATGACGTGGGAACAACAATTATAAATTACACTTTACAATTGGGAATAAATGAAAACGAAATTTAACGGCCAAACCCCTTTGTAAAATGATTGACTTTACGATCGCAGATAATAAAGATTCGCAGATCAAAATGGCCCCCGTAATAACCGGGCATAACAGATTCGTTTAAACTTCGAAACATCAAACGGAATACGAGTTTATAATTAAAACATTAGCCGGTGCTGTCCGGCCAAAGATTCGACTGTTTACCTCAACTTAGCTATTTTTGATTGACGAATTGTAATTAACGTCTACGTTAATGAAAGTAAGTCTGGAACAGTAATTAAAAGCCAAAATAGCATGCCGCCGTCAAAATGGTATAGCTTACGTAATTGTCATAAAACTTAAAATAGATTGCGAGACCTCATTTAGATATTGCTGCCACCAAACATTAAAATCTATTTGCAGATCTATCGGGAATGGTTTCGTCACGATAAGATAGGTATGATCTACATTTTTCCCAACGTAATGGATGTTCGGTTTTACCGATGCATGAGACATGCATATGTTTTGTGTAACTGCCTGATAATTACTGAACATATTATGTTCTATTCGACAATATTTCTTTTCTAAAGAAGGTTTGGTGTTTAAGATATTGATGTCTCATAAAGTACAGTAGTGTATTAGTCTTAAAATTTATTTTATACACATACATTTTTGTAATAATAGAAACTTCTAAGATTACAAACTTTAAAGATAACGACAATTTTAAGGCACTCGTTAATATTAAGTAAATTAGAAAGGTATTCCTTTAATTACCGTATAAGTCATCAATTATGACTTATTAAACTATGACATTGATAATACTTTCACATATTTATAACAATCATAATTGCATACTAAAAAATCAAAAATCTGCCCAACAACTATTTTACTTCGAACCACACTCGCGGTTTTCTGCCGCTTGTTAAAAAGCCACCAAATAGGCAATGCCGCCCTAAACTCTAACAGTTTACACATATTTATATTAACGCCGCTACTTTCCTAATGAGATAGACAGAGACTGTTGTTCACCACCTTGAACGATTTTAACCCATCTCTTTCACCCCATTGCCATTTCTAAACATTGTCATTCATGCTCTCATGTGCTTTAATCTACGCACAGATTTAATTAATAAATAGTTTATTTTACATAGTCTGTGATAGTCAATGTATCTTGTTCAGGTACCCTTGCCTTGAAGGCTATTTATAAACTTATCTGAGTACAAAGACATTGTCTGTTATTTTATACAGGAATAGGTTTTATGTATCTGAAATTGAAAGTTCTACTACATTATATATTTACGTCCTTTAATCCCTTCCGGGGTGGAAAGAAAACTCGGAGACATAATATTTCCTAGGTCACTTTTAGTATAAATATTGTGGTTACAATGTCATGGAACATTGGTGACAGATTCTTATGCTATCGCCCAATAAATTCTATTTACATCTAGTCGTCTCTTACGACATGTCGTGAAAAACGGCAAATAGTTTTTTTTTTAGTTTTTTTTACGTCCCAGACTACCGCAGCATTACAATTTTAACCTCTAGAAAATATTGTTCATCTAGTTACAAAGTGAACCCGGAAACGTTTTTCTAGCTAAGACTAAAACAAATGAAAACACAAAACCACCGGTCGACAAACCAAACAATACTAATAATAACAATTAACAAAAAGCTTATAAAGAGGAATGATTGTATAGCGATCGTTTCAAAGGCTTCGGAAACCCTTCATCAAAGGAAATAATAACAATAGCAACAATTTTTAGAACACTGTACAGTTTCTAAGAAACATCAATGGAAGAAAGTTTTCCTCATGCATATTCCATGCGTCTTATGTTCCATCAAGAAGATCGTTTAAATTGACACGTGTGTGTTCGTTTTTTTTTATTTTTCCATCAAATGATACACTGACTGTTTTGATGCATAAAAATTATTATATTATTACATGAATAAATCACTTCAGGCCTGATTCTATGTATGTAAGCAGAGAGAAGACACTCATACACCTCAAACACACGGCGGTTATAAGTACTTCTAATGTCACCCTTTTTCAATATGGCGTCTCTTTGACTGACACATCTCTTATCGAGGCGTCCCTACTTAACATTTAATGTAATATTCGTTATTGTGTCAGAACTTTATATTTCGTAGATAGTGACTAGTATATCTACGAAAACTTATCTAAAGATATAAAATTGTTCTCCTATAGCCAGGTCGTGTCTAATGAAATAGCTAGTACAATGTAGACACATTTTAACCCAAGCTGCAAACTATCAAAACCCTAAGATTTTCAATAAAACCCAAAAGAACACAGGCCTGTGTTCTATGATATTGAGTGAGAATTCGCTTTCCTTTGATTTAAAACCATGACGTCGGCGTTTGCACGCTCCCATTCAATACCTGTCTGACAATTACGCTTACAAAACCTTTGATAAAAGAAAGCACGAATCGCTCCCCGAATTATTATGCGAAAACATCCTAATTTTGTGAATAATGAACTCATTTATAATGAGGAGGAACATGATCCGATTTCGCTTCTTTGCGAACGAAATTATGATTGATGATGAGCGTGATGTTCTATTTATTTACCTTTGAATATCGCAATATTGGATATCGTCTTGAATTTATTATGCGAGGAATAATGGTAGCGATAATTAGTATTATGTTAATATGGTATCTCATTATGGGCGGGATTGCCAAAGAAATTTGTATAATCAAAATTTCGAACAATATTAGCGTAAAACATATGTATATTTTAATATAATTTGATATAAATGCTTGTTAAGTTGTAGAATGAAAATAAAAATAAGGAGTTCTGGCGTTTGCAGTGTAATAGCCATATCGTTTACGGAAAAGGAAAACATAACGAATATATTTGTTGGCATGTAATAATGTGTAAAAATGGTTTCTATATCATACGAGACACAGTTTTCAATTTAAGATATAAGAAAACTTTCATTTTTACGTTTTAAAACAACGTTAATACCAACTTGCAGATTAACAGTTACGCAAGGAATAATAATCACGTCGACGTGCATTAATCATCTGTTGCTTGAAATATTGTGATGATTTTTTAAACATATGTTTGCGAAGAAGTCATTTGTTTTCTTGACGGATTTCGGGAACACGATGTTCGTTTGTTTTCCAAGGTCGCCGCAGTGTATACATGACAGAGATTGAAATAGATAGTAGGTACCACTGAACTAATATATAGTGATATTTTTTAGTTTGTACTGAAACTGTTGGGTAATGTTCCTTGCGTTTCTTAGACAAACATACACATTCACGTCCTTTTATCCCTTTCAGGGTGAACAGAACCTTAGAGACAAGAAAACATCTCCTTGTTCACTCATTAGCATGAATATTTTTCTCCCCATAAGTTTCGAAATGTTTTAGATCTGCTGTTTCAAATTTGTGACATACTAAGATTCATGTTAGTAGAACTTACGAATATATTTACGAAGTAAAATACATTTTACTAAAGAGGTTTTACCAGGGTTGAATAAAATGAAAAACCGTGATACCACTCTGAAGGAAAAGCGTTACGCGTATGTATGGACTACGTCAACACTTTAGTCATCGGCGAATCTATATTGTTGGTACATATGTAAGCCAAGTGTAAATAAATTGGTTGACACAACATCGGGGATAATAAATGTATGTACATTAATGATGGGCAACATAAAATAAAAGAATTATTCATATCACACGCTGATTGAGTAATGAAACCCTTGCCTTTTATTCATTTCGTATTCAACTCGAAATTCTTTTAACTAATACGAGTGTGTGCATGAATTCGGCGTAGCTCAGTCGTTGGTGGCTTGAATCTGTATCAGTGGGTACAGGGTTCAAACCTTGGAGCATGTTCCAATTAAAATTCTGACTTTCTATGTACATTTTCACAATAAAATACATTTGAGAAATCCACCGAATACCAATGGAAATAAATTTTCAGTTTTTCTATGTACATTTTCATAATATAACACATACATTACATACAAATACTACGGTGAGGGAAAAACATCGCGAGGAAACCTACTTGTTCCCCGTACAGGTATAGTATGTATATATAGTCAGTGTTTTTAAATGGCGACACGGCTCACCACATCCTAAACTTCTGACTAACCCGCAAGGATTGATGGTTGTAAACGCGTTCTATGTCTATTTAAGAGTGTGTAATACACAAATGTCATTGCCCTAAATTGATACGGGCACATGTGGTATATTTTTATATGAATCTCGTCCAATATAATTTGAGTTACTACCTCCTGAATGTTAAAATGTGTTCCGTAGTAAAAGCTTCACGAGAAATGGTAGTGATTTATTCATGATGGGAGAGTGCTGATGACAACATGTATTGCTTTGACATATATATTTAATGACTTAGACGTGAAAACAGGAAATGAGAGTTAAAAGAAAAACTTATTTGATTCTGTCACTCCCACGTTGGTTTACACCGCTGGTTAGTCAAATACTAGGTCAGATATTTTTCCTTGTAATAAATATTTATTCAATATTAGTGAATA
Organism: Leucoptera coffeella; assembly: GCA_030578115.1. Classification (NCBI taxonomy): domain Eukaryota; kingdom Metazoa; phylum Arthropoda; class Insecta; order Lepidoptera; family Lyonetiidae; genus Leucoptera; species Leucoptera coffeella. The sequence goes on along the minus strand of JAMBLF010001168.1, from coordinate 77,113 downwards.
TCCATTGAGCGTAGAAGTCTTTCTCTTTTTTGGCACTCTCCCTGGTGGCTGTTCAAATATTTTATCGATAGTCATTTATTTTCTTATTTTATTCATATTGTACATCATATTGAACGTAGTCATAAAAAAGACAGATGACGCTAGAAGTACCTACGAGTATAACAATTAATATAGATGTATGTTGATCTTTAACGTATAGAGATCTGTGACTTATCAACCTATTACTTTGTAGGGAAGCTTTCGAGACCTTTAAGATCATGTTATTTAAGACTGATTACTTTATTTCTTCTTAAAGCAACCCAAGAAGAAAGGCTACTAATCATTTCATTCTCATCAACATGGACGCTGTTTGTCTGTCTACAAACTATTTCCATACTTTCATACGTTACTGCATTGTAGTTAGTGCCAAATATCCGAGCTTACACGCTTTGTAACGTATCTGTAACCCGCGCTATCAATTTCGCCATTCACCGCCTGACGTATGAGATGGAAGGAAATGATTCGTCATTCTATTATGCAAGTCAGTGAACTAAAATGTGGTTCGGGTAAATAGGAACTGGGTAACTGGTATACGGTTGGATATAGACTGTGTCCCAGTGACGGTAAACAAGACTGATGTAATAAGTAACGTTTTGTGAGTCTGTTTAATATCTGTATAGTACAATAAGTTATTGTTTAAATTAGTAACTTAAATATGAAAAGTATTTATAATGGGAAATTATTATATGGCATATAAAGTGGCGATATAATAACTATTTTTCAAGTAATATATATGGGATTTGAATGTCATTTGTTGTGAATTAATTAATTAATACAGTCTTATTTAATGTTAGTTTAAGATTAAACTCATTTTTGAAACTAATAACAAAGTATTCATAAATAAATTTTAGTGTACTGTCGGAAATCTATTCTACAACACACGAATCCTAACACTCATAACCAAAACCAATTATGTACCAACGTCCATCAAGACTTACAATCGACGCTACCTAGCAATTCCACCAACCTACAAATGTTTACCCCGAACATTACATAGAGGGCCTAAGAACACCTTTCAAGGGGGTTGAGATAACGTAATAAACCTCCCTCCCTCCGTCCTCGTACTAATGAAGTGAACACAAACGAATCTTGGCTCGTAATCATAAATCGTAAATCTACATTAACTACGGTCGCGCAGAGCCCACGATTCGGTCACGTCATTGTTGCTAGGCTATCGAAGGACGTGGACGTGTTAATTAATACTGTACTAATATATGTATGTGCTGAAAAAGGGTAAGAAGTACAGTATTAGTTGAATGTATATGGGTTGGCTAAGATTTGATTTGATTTGAAGGTTGCAGTTTGAAAGAAGATGTAGTGACTAAGATTGAAAAGAGCATGCTTCGATGGTTTGGACATGTTATGCGGATGAATGATAGCAGATTGACAAAAGAAATATATATGAGTGAAGTGGAAGGGCAGTTACGTAGGGGCCGGCCTAATAAGGCATATAACAGTCAGATAGACGCTATATTGTAAAAAGGTGACGTTAGTAGTACCTATAACCGCCGAGAGTGTATGAGAAGATGTATGAATGTCAATAAAGCGAAAGTTGTCTGTCAGGATCGGGACAAACGGGGATCCGTGATCTCAGCCTACCCCTCTACAAGGAATCAGGCGTGATATGGATGTATGTATGTGTGTATGACTAAGATCGGGAAAAATGGCGCCTCTGTTCCTGTAGAGACGGAAGGGATATGTATGTTTACACAGCATGGATATATATAACAGCGATTGTAGACAGGTTGATATGACGTCGTAAACATCGTAGAGCGACCTTCCGTCTTCCCAGCATAACGTCATTGGTGGCAGGATTAAAAGGTTCTTCAGTTTCACATAACGAAAAATCGATCTTCCATCTATATTATTAAATACAAGCTACTTTCTTGAAATTTGTAAGTCGTAGTGACTTAAAGGTTCATTTTAATAGAAAACTTTTGCTACTCAACGATTTGGCCATGTTGCAATGTAAAGTGACTAAAAATTACGAAAAAATAGCCTGAAAGGTTTCTAAGGGACTTCTGTGTACTCATAAAATACATAGGCAACGCAAACGTTACCATATTCTTCTTGATCCTAGTCAAGTAATATCATTTTATTGACATCCATATACATATTAATATGCATTTTTCTACTGTTAGATATAAGTAGAGTGTGTGTTCGTGCTACGAGCTTCGTCAATGCATTATACTGTATGTTTATTAAAGGAACATAATTAAATACACATCAAAAATACTGAAATGTACACCAAAATATAGCTAAACGCAGGCCAAAGGTTAGATTTGGGTTGGGACTGTTTTATTTTTGGTATACAGTTCAGTATTTTTGTGTGCATTTTATTATTTGATGTTCGTTTAAATACTGGCCTTTATTAAATACTATGTATCACTAAGTAATAGACTTTTTTTTTCCAATTTGGTTAGGATCTAGTTACATAACTTAACATTATACCATTTGCATTAATGGTGAATAAACAAAAGCAATACCTATTCATTTGAACCGCTTAGATACATTATAACATTTACAATCCAAAGAGATCTAAGAGTGAAAAGTTTTCAAGAAACGTATGTCACATTTATCCTGTTAAACAACTGTTTATACAGACAGAATTTCTTAAATTACGTGCTTCTTTAGTTTAAATTCCAAAAAATCTACTGACACTTCTTTTTATTGGATCTTTTTACTGAAATTACAAACAAGGGATGTGTCTTTATAATGAAACACATATATACTACAATTTGTACACCAAAATCCTTACCGAATATTCTGTTCTATATTACAACGACATTAATATTCTCACATGTTTATCCACTATAATTTACACTTACGCTAATACTTGTGAGTTAACTAAGCATAACACGTTCACTGCACAATAAATACTTGATAATATCACTTGTTACTTGATAACGACTAAGGGTATCACAATCACGCCTATTCGGTTTAGCATAGTTTCATTTATCGCGATGTCTACAGTGATTTGCACAGGGAATATTGCGCTTACGATTCGTAGCCACAACGCAAGTGAACTGTAGATTTCCACGGTAATCTCGCTGTGGCAAAGATTAACTGTTACGTGTATTTCAGATGGTATTGTTTAAAATTGTTCGTTTATATTTTTTAATTAGCTTATGAGTTGAGGGAGTTGAGGAAAGCGTTGTGTCGTTTAAAATAGTTTATTGCAAAGACTACATACATAAGATTATCCTGTCAACCTGCAGAGCGGTTGGCAGATAGACATATATCCTGATCCTAAAAATTTTCTCTGCTCATTTTGCTTCATTTGAGATCTCTTATTTTTTTTTAAATAAAAGGGGCTTAATAGTAATACAAACACACAAAAAGCTGATTGTGGGTTGATTTGAAATATATTCTCTCTATTTTGTATTTATATTATTTCTTTTTCTATATTGCTTTGACACAAACGCTATTTATGAGTAAGTATTAATTAGTAATTACTACACATGTTTTATAAATACTACGTCAAAAGGGTAAATATTAACCTACACCTATAAGTTCATGCTTGTTATGCTTATTTATGAGAACGATTTATATAATGTTATTTGCTTTAAAGATTTATAAAAAAAGTCTCATAAAATATTAATTATTCAATTTGTAACATTTGACTACGGCTGAATTCTACTATTTCATCCAGACAATCTGTGTGATTCCTTATTCTTTGCCACTCTATTCTATTAATAAACAACGAAATGCGACTGGGTTTTAGTCTAAGTCATTCCTAGCTCAATATTAACTATGGCAATGATTTATTCCTACCACTGAAAAGGTATAATAAATGTCAATTCAAATCATAATAATCAGAAATAAATAAATTAATATGACATATTTAGATCACTTGTAGTTTATGTGTGTTTTAAAAAAGTCAACCTCGATGATATTAGTTTTGAAATATAATACACAGAATTCACTTATAATAAGTTTAGTAATTTGTTAGATAAGACTAAGGGATTTGATAATCAAATATCTGTCCATAATCTCGTAAGGTCAGGCTTTATTAACTATATACCGTATCGTTTTTTATTTAATTAGGCATTGTAGTGCTATTTTCTTCAAGACTTCCTTATAAATAGATTTAATTATGTGCCACTTCTGTACTTAATGTTAGTATCAAGTTTTGCTATTAGCGTTTTGCTCGCGTTTCATTTCCGACCATTAGACCAAACCATTGGTTTCTATGACTACTGCTAAATGATTCTGTGGTTAGCAGCAAATTGCGTTCAAGAAATTATAATAAGGTTATAATTACTATAGCAATAATATAAGGTTATAATTACGCAATGATAGCCTATAAAAGGACACAACTTTTATTGGATTCTTATACAATATAGCTATTATTCTATGCACATTTTTTTAAAACATCTACCTATGTTAATTATACGTGTAATTAATTTTTATTTTTCAAATATCGAATATAACTAGACCATAGCATTTAGATGAAGATCAAAAAATTATCTATTCTATTCCTATAATCAATAGACGAGAATTTGAACATAACTCTTCCAACACAATTTGATAGTTACCCAAATATCAATTAGCCATAACACATAGTTTTTTTACATATCACAGACTAAAACAATTGATCATTACATTTCTACAAAAATTCTCTCAGTAAAGTCCTTAAAAAAACAAGAGGCGACCAAGAAAATGGCTTTTTCAGCCCATGTAAAGCGTCCTGCATTTGACACTGACACAAGATAGAAAAATGCTTTTCAAAACAATGCTTGTGGAAAGACAACAGGCTTTGTTGGGTGCAGTGCGGAAAAATGCTTTGTGGAATATCTGATAAAGGCATTAAATGGGCGGCAGAAGGGCCAAGATTCGTGTCCTCAAAGGTAATTAAGAAGCACCTTAAAATCAGATAGAGCTGGATTTTAATTGTAGTAAGGAATCTTGATGGTGAAATAAGATAAATCAGTTCATTTATATTAGAAAAATTCTAACATTTTAAATAAGTATGATGTAGCCGATTGTGTCTGGATTTAAAGGATTTTATTGGATAATATGTATGTTATACTTAATAAACACGACACAACCATTGTGTCTTTTAGGGTTATCGAATGACTACTTGTTTTCTTTATTATTATGTATAGGTTATATTTGAAAAATGAAAACTTAAAATCAATAAAATAAAATCTAATTTAATAATACACAAAATATCAGTGATATTAAATGTTTTATATTCTAACATCCAAATAAACATCGTATAAGCAATCACATAATATATTATCAAACTAAAAATGTTTATTTACAGTTAAAAAGTGCCTACACAGTATTTCTTCAATAATATAAAAAGCCTGCTTACATTTGATGTACTGATAAAGTTCCCTCTATCGTTCAACTGAGCGTAACTGCCGATGTTGTATTTCCGGTTGTATACAGCCTCCATTTACCGAGCCTCATATATCTTATCCAACCCAACTGAACTGAAAGATGTTACAAGTTGGATTTCATTCATTATGATTTGGTGAAGGGTGGTTATGTAGGATTAGTGAGAACTTTACACAGTTAATTTAACAAAACAGTATGTAAGTGTATATATGTATGTCTATTAACAAAACATTTGAAATAAAAATCTGTCACTGAAGCGCAAGTGGCATGTTTTCATCTGGCCTAAATCTTTATCTCAGCATACCCCTCTGTAGGTATATGGATGTTATGTGTGTATACCCGTATTTATTAATAATAAAAGTCCGAGAGATTCTTAATTCCCTAAATTCGGAAACGTTCAACTATAGTACGCATATAGATACGTCATTACAATATTATGCCGCATACAAACTTTTTGGTTACATTTAAGAATAAAAGAGAAATTCTTAAATTTTATTTCATCTCATTTCCTCAACTTCTCATGTCCGAATAAGTAGTGCCAAAGTGCAAAGTTCCGCAATCATTAGAGCGAATCAAGTAAATCTTCTTACTGGAGTGCACTTCAGAGTAGTTTGGATCCTGTAGTACCTATTTTTCGGAGAGAAAAACTGGTTTAATCTCAACGGAGCTTAAGTTTAAACGTGTTACAATAAGATTGTTACGGACACGTTTTGTTGGTATGGACCGGTTATTTAGAGTGATCAATAAAAGAGAAGCATGCTTAAGAAGGAAAGTGAGTGAGGCAAAAGAAATTTCTCATGAAAGCTCAAAACGATGGATCTGTCTATCTCGTTGAGAAGTAGGCGTGAATATATTTGTATCGATGAATGATTGAATATCGATAGAAATAAATTATACGTTATATTATAATTGGAGGGTTTAAATTAAAAATGGATATGATTGTTAATTATTAACAATCATATCCAAGAATATTGAATTACTCGGCTTATTTGTTTTGGGTCATACGTGTACGTGATTTTTCTGCAATGATGAGAACATACATTGTTTATACTAGGACAGAGTTTAAATTTCTCAAGCAGTATCACTTTCCTGCAGAGTTTTTACGCTATCCTTCACCTTATATCTTGTATTATCTTGCTCAAACAAGTGCTAGCTGGGGCGTAAAAAATGTTAACTATCTGCCGTCTTCCCTGTTTGTCGTAGGAGGTGACTAAAATCTTGGGGTAAATAGAATGTATTGGACGATGAACAAGTTACCTATCACCAATGTTACCTATCATAAATGTTGCATATGACATCGTAACCCCAATATTCATGCAAAAAAGTGACCTAGGAGATAATATATCGCCTAGGTTTTGACCACCCGAAAGGGATTAAGGGACGCGAATGTCTATATGTTCTTAATATAACCACATCTCACTTCAAAACTCGTAGAAAAAAATATCCGTCACTACAAAACAGGTCAGGCCAAACCTCGACGCGTTCTTGCGACACAAATATTCTTGTAATTGATCAGCTGTTTCCTTTTCTCGAAATAAACAACGTGTAAAGCTGCCATTATGTGACAGGTCGGCTCCGACCTAATCGTAAAGAAGATGGAGATGCTCTTAAATTGCTCGTACATCATACGAGCTGGCATTTCATTTAGTGTCACTGCATTGACGTTGTAGCTAATTTAGTTGTTTTTTATTTCTGACGTAAATAGGGTGTTAGACGTGTCTGTGTAAAGGAGGTCTTTCATGTACATGGTTAACAATGTTATGATTTTTGTTTAAGATATATAAGTATTCATATACTTATCCTTCTATCACTTATGTTTTGGACAGGTCCTTAGAATTAGTAAGGTTTCCTGTTAGGGTGCCATACATTAAAGATAATTATATAAATTTGTAATATATCCTGAGTCATTGTGGCATTATTATTTCTGTAGAAAAGAAAGAAAGAAAGAAAACACTTTATTCACTGCACCACAACTACACAAATTACATCAAACACACAAACAATAAACATCAAAAATGAAAACCATTGATGCAGTGAAAAGGTGCTGCCTCAGTATACGATGCAGCTAGGCTGGTCCTCCGGCAGCACCCGATTCGAAAACTGTCACAAGCTGCATATAATAAAGATAATAAACGTACACACAATTATATAATTGTAATAAACATCGAAGAGAAAAGGAAGGGTAATATACAAACTAAAATACAAGATTAGAGCTTATTCCATTTGGATAAACTAAACTACTCGTATTCCTACGAGTAATAAACAACATTATAAGACGTACTAGATTTTTTTATTTTGATATCTCATAATAAAGTAACTAGATAACTTAATAAGCGTTAGGGGGTTTTCTTTACAAGTTAATTAGAAGCTGGAGTTTGCAATTTGAGAACTTTATTGAACTTTACACCAGACATTCAACACCCAACTTTTAAGTTTCATGATAGTAATAAACACCATTAGTTATAACAACATACAAGTATTCCTATAAACTCACGTCAATTAGTCTCTATTGGGATTACCAGAACTTCGAAGATACTTATAACAATGTTCAATACATCAATACATACATATCGCACATCCGCCAATATAGTGTCATAAATCAAAATCTTTCAAATTTTAAAAAAGTAAGCCACTGTTGTTAAAATTTCATGTATTTTATTCTACAAAAACACCACATTTCTAGTTCCACAAAAAACCCTCCAGATGCCGTTGTGATGGTATAATATTATAGAAGATTGTCCCCCGCCCTTCCTCAAACAGTGTCACATTTCGCTTTGTGCAAGCAACATCTCCATTAAATTTGATAAAAAGTATCACAACTCAAAAAGTTACAGTGTTTTTCCTACCTATTTATCGTACAAGACAATCATAAGTCAAAATATAGAAAAATCTATGCAAAAAACATTAGACATTTTGTCATAATTTAGTGTTATAACTCAAAATTGTTAACCTAATTATGACAAAATGTCTAATATCTTTTCTAAAAAAGTGTCACAAATGTAGTTTAGACGGCTTTTTATTTAATTTATTATTAAAAACTAAAGAGTACGTTAAAAACTGATTCTAGTAATGTTAGGCAAGTTACTGGTTAATAAAGATTTATATTATAAAAAACTAGTTTTTTTTTTCAAACACGTTTTTGCCTGTACTGAAAAAACATGATTTTTGAGTTATGATAGTATTTTAGCGGGTGTGCGATATCTCGTTTGTCTTCCTACAGAGAAAGTCATTCTTACCGAAACGACGAAACAACTTTCCCTTTGTTGACATGCATACACCTTCTCATGCACATTCGGTTATTATAGATACGTCTAACTTCACTACATGCATACATACATACACATCCCGCCTGATTCCCTGTAGAGGGTAGGCAGAGATCACGGATCCCCATTTGTCCCGATCCTAGCAGACCACTTTCGGCGGTTATAGGTACTCCTAACGTCACCTTTTTTTAATATAGCGTCTATCTGACCGTTATATGTCTTATTAGGCCGGATCCTACGTAACCGCCCTTCCACTTTACTCATATATATTCCTTTTGTCCATCTGCTATCATTCATCTGTATAACATGTCTATTTTCATTATAAGGTATAATAATAAAAGATTTCTAAAGAAAATTAAGTACCTAATAATTGGACGTTGGACTAGCAACCCCCATTGTAATCTAATTGCATCAGTAGGCAATGCACTCCTAGTACTAAGTGCGAAATTAATAAACAACCGCCTAGCAGAGTGCTTTCAGGACATTAATATTCTCCCTTACGCGGTGCCTGCATCAACATTAACGACACATTATGCAGGAAATCCTTGTTGGAAATATACATACACATTATGCCTGATTCCCTGTAGAGTAGTAGGAAGAGATCACGGATCTCCATCTGTCCCGAACCTGACAATCCTGACAACGACTCTCGCTTGATTAACACTCATACACCACCTTCGGTTATAGGTACTTCTAACGTCACCCTTTTTCAATTTGGTGTCTATCTGACTGTAATAAATCTTTTGAGCCGGCTCCTACGAAACCGCCCTTCCACTTCACCCACATATGAATATGTAATAAGCCTAAAATTATGTTGTTATAGATACACTTCTACTTTCTTATTCATTTTCTTTCACCTAATTATTTATGCACGGTGTATTTCTAGATTATATACAGCATTTATTATAAGCAGAAATATTGCTTTATATTAGAAAACTGCTTTTTTGTGATGTTTTTGTAACTCTGTAATTAAAGAGATTACTAGTTGCTTGTTCATCATCCATTATACTTCTTCTTTCTCTCTCGAGATAATCTTCTTTTCCTCTTCAGGTAATATCTATAAATAATAAAATCTTTAAGTCACAAGCTAGAAAGATAATCAACTAGCTAGCATTGTATTTACGTACCAGATTAGCTACATCATTTATTTAACTAACCTTTACCCTAATAATAGTAATGGTAAAAGTAAGTCATTTTATCACCGGTCACTTCGTTTCATCCAATCTTATCCCGTACAAATAAATGAACAATACAATACAAGGGCGAAGACAAATGTTAACATACCTTCTGGGGATCCAACAAAAGAATGAGATCATGCAATCAGACCCTATTTGCTTACCTTCCAAATAAACAAGGGTTAGAGGACAGTAGATTTGAGAAATAGTTCAGTGAGTCTTAGGATACTAATCCGACTTGAATAGATTTTCTACCTGTACACAAAAAAATTATGATGTCTCTTACTGTATTGTTTATCGTTCTTATGTTCATTAAAGTCAAAGTCAAATGTGTATATTCAACATAAGTACAAGTACAGTCCATTCATTGAAAGTCAAAACATTTGCCTGACAGTGGTTGTCTCTTGGCGTTGAAATTCTACCATTATATATTGTATTGGGTATTCCAAATATATGTAGTATTTCTTTAACATGCACTATTATCATAAAGTCTGTAGTCATCGTAACAGTCGATGTTCTCTTTAGCCCTTCATAGGTACTGCCTATTATTTTTCCTAAAATTAACAGCAATTTTCTAGGTATTTCACTCTCCATAAAAGTTTTAAATACGTAATGTTCCGTCTGGGGATTGAATCCAGAATGTTTGGTATCCAAAACCTCTAACATGTTATTCACTATGTTTGTCTTTTGTACACTCAGTGTTCTGTTACATACATCTCCATTTAGTAAACAACAATATGATACCGTAGACGTTTGAATTCTATTTATCCATAACAATATTATCGTGACTTGTACACAGAAATCATCGCCACCCCCTCTTGCAAAGGGCAACAACCCAAATAAATATTTGGCGTCGCTGAGATTGCCTATCTCGATAAAATATTTCCACTATGCAAACACAAAGTGGAATCGATCATCCGTGCTATTTTTTGCTAGGTTTTCACATTGGGCGAAATTGTAACGAGTGTACATTCCATGAATACTTTATGTTCTGTTGGGCTTTGCTTACATGTCTATTTACATGTATTTATTTATTCATAAATAAGGCACATCTTGATGAAACCAAATTCAAGAACCTTCCATGTATTATTTTATTGTATATTGTAATGTTCTAATAAAATTAAATATGTGTATGTCGCCATGTGGTCTAATATTTAACTGTCAATTTTATATCTCTATTTACACTTCTTAGTTGCAATCAAGTTAAGAATTTCCATGATATCTAAATCAGTTACTGTTGTAAACATATTCGTAACTCTTTCGTAATACATCGACACTATTTTGTCACATAAATTCGTAGGTATTCGGAAAATCCTCAAAACATTTCCTGAGAGGACAAGTTCCAGCTTAAAATAAGTTTTGAGCTGGAACGCATCAAGCAAATCGCCTTAGCGGAGCTTTGGCTTCTCACAAAAAACGTCGGATTGGGACTGAAAATATACATGGACTTATATGTAGTTATTACAAGTAATATATAATTTAGTTATTACAGTTACAAGTATAGCGGTGTTATTTTGTCATCTAGTTTTAAGTAACTTATAAACACATTACTTCTTAACTTGTTTTTTGTGTTTCAGTGTGATTTTCGCCATTGTTGCTGAAAATCGTACAAAATTATATACACGTATCATACGTATATAAATAACCACTAAAGAACAATTCAAAGTATTTCTTAATCGTGAATCACGTATCTTCTAGGATATATAAGTAATTTATCTCTAATATGCAATGTTATGCCCATCATAACCCCAGTAAAATACAATTAGGTTTGTTACGAACACCAATTAATTAACGCTTTGATAAATATATAATAAGTTTGATATTACAATACATTATAGATAACATGAATCAGCTGTTTAACATTTGCTTCCAAACCGAAACGCTGTTTCGCACAAAATCTAAATAAGCTTTTACAAAATTTCCTCACAATTTATTCGGACGTTTGCGAGCGAAGCAGTGGCCCGGATCAGGTAAATCTTCTTAGGCAAGTAGCGTTCCCAACTAGAAAAGTTCAATCCTTTCTCTACGCTTTGTCTGGAACAGTTTGCACTCTTATATCCTGCTAAAAGTATTAACGGTATCTTGTTAGAAGAACATTGGTGTCTTTGTAAATTATTTAATTCAATTATGGTATAAAATAAATATGTATTTGATAGTTATTAGCGTGGATAAAACCTAAAAGACGTTTACAACATATCTTTTCGGTTACTTGTACTCGGATAAAATTCATATTTATTATTTTAATAAATCCTTTTACTTACGTTCTTTTATAAATTTTATGGTGAATAATTATGTACTATAACGATATGGAATGTTACTGGCTTAGTATGAAATATTTGATATATGACCTATTGCTAACCATGATGTATGAGTGTCAATGAAGTGAAAGTGGACTGTCAGGATCGGGACAAATGGGGATCCGTGAACTCTGGCTACCCCTCAATAGGAATTCAGGCGTGATATGTATGTAAGTATGCCAACCATCGTCTAATATATTCAATTAACCCTTGTACCTCAGTCACATGGTTACATCCAAGGAAGTCTATTTTTTCTACAAACAAATTGCTAGCCTATTGACTAATAGATTCTAATTACTCCTATTACCTTAGTCACCTCTACTACCCAAGACTAGCAACTACGATTTTTCAAATAAACCTCTTTGTGACTCGGAAAAGAACCTCTAAATCGAAACACTAGATAAAGGTCCCTACTAGACCCATAATATTGGTTAACGGCTCGTTCGTAGCATGTTTATAGGGGTGTTAGCCTTAAGAAGCTTCAGAACTCATAACTAACGTACTAGGGAATTTTATGTAAAGCTTTTCGTAGCGTAGGATTCGTTGATTAATTCGAGAGTCTTAGCTATTATTGGTGTATTTTTTAATCTGTATTTGGGTTTTATCATTATAAATAAAAACGTACAATCTTAACTACTCCCGAAAAAATTCAAAAACAGGAACTCCTGCAAAAGTGGAACAAGCAATGTGTAAGAATAGTACCTAATTTTAAAGTTTATGCTATCGCCAATATTCGTTTGTATTTAGTGATAGACCAAACCTAGAATTAAGCGTAAACATAAATAGGTTGCTAGCTTATTATACTATCTATATTATTTATTATATATAAACTATTTACTATTATTTTCATGTTGTAAAGTTTCTCGGAATTTAATTAGTTAAAATTCTACTTCCTTGCTTCCGTGATAATATAAAATTAACTAACTATATTTATTATTTCATAAATACATACGATGCACGACTTGTGTATACACACACTCCTTTTTATTGTGGCAGGGTAGCCAGAGTCTTGAATGCCCGACTCAGAAGAACTATTTCAGAAAAAATTAATAGGAATCGAAAAGACATACTTAGGTATCAATATAATTCTCATAGAGGAAATGTAACCAGAGGAATCCTTCAGGTTTCTCACAATGAACACAAAAGGCTTCCATTTAGCGTTGACTTTTCAAAGGCTATTTCTTGAAAGAGATTAAAACTCCTGGAAAAATGTAACTGGCAACGTGTCTCTATGAGGCAACGAAGCGAATTTACTACGTGACACGTACTACGGGAATTTTCATTCCAGACACTTACGTAACCTTAAGGTAACCTAACTAAATCTGAAGTGGGATTGCTAGAATAATTTGAAGTTTAATCTGGTGCAAATACTTTTTATCGCCATCTTAATATATTATTAAACGTAACAGAACTTACGTTTTTAGACTTATGCGATAAACTAAAGAATATCAGATTAAACCTCACTTGTAATTATTGTTTTCGATGATGTATATAAAAATAGGAATTCATAAGTTAGCCTATCAAGCCAAACTCAAGCCTCTGACTACTTCGTCGCAACAAATAAGAGAGTGTGTATACTCCACTCGTGAAGCGTATACACAATACAATATGTAATAATATGTTACACCAACCAACCTAACTTAACTAAAAGAAAACAAATGTAACTAATACTCGTACATAAAAACCGAATAAATCCGTGTCATTCAGTTCAGTTCCCTCCGTGTAAGCTAATTGTGTTAATGCTTTATGAAATTCGTCGTCGACTCGTCCTTTTGTATGCTGATGCGTTGCAAGTCAGCCTTTTTAGCTCAGACTAAACGTGAACGAGATGGTTAGCTCCTATCTGATAAGAATGAACTACATAATTTATCATTTATAGGTATCGAAGTTTACTCTCTGCTTACTTTTTTATAGAGACAGGTGGGATTGAGGAAATATACTAATAAGTTACAAGTTTTCTTTGTTAGTGAAATCTTAAGCTTTCCTTACTAGCAGATTTAGTTTCTTACACGTGATTGAAAGGCTTTATAGGAGTAAGAAGAAAATTAATGTAATAGGTAAGATATTATTTCCTATTAATACTTTCACAACACTGATGATAATGAAGAGTAATATTGATTTTACAAGAATTTCTATTATAAAAAAAACGTATGTCTAAAGTACAATCCTTTGCTATCTATATTTAAATACTACAACAAGCAAATAAAATAAAATAATAAAGTATTTAAATACTAAAACAACTCTAGTCTTGGATCGTATAGGAACCATCCTTACTAGCTGGCTCTACTCATCCATAAATGCATGTTTCCACTTGAGATGGAGCTACCGTTAACTTTGCGTTTTGTATGAACTGCCACTGCTTCGGAGACTCACTTAATTAGCTGATTCTCTAAAGGGATGCGGTTTGTATTGTACTTTTTACCTACAAGTTAAAAGGGAGGTGTTAATAGTCTTTTTAGGTAGTCTGACACGTAAAAAGAATGATATTTAGCTGCCGGTCTTCCCGGCATGTGACAGGAGGTGACTAAGGGACTAGGGGTGAATAAAAGCTATTGGCCGATGGGCTAGCAACTGACAATTGCAACCCCAATATTCATCCTAAAAGTGGCATAGAAGATACTACATATTATGTCTACGAGGTTCTGTCTACACAGAAAGGGATTAATAACGTGAATGTATCTATAGTAGTCTTTGTTAGAGTTGTAAGACAGTTGAGTAACTGATAAGTATGTGGAAGTTAGTGTCACTAAAATGCTTCACTACGTTTTATAACGTAGTGGTTACGTGATGCTGGATGATTTAGTATGGTACCATTGTACATTGAGACAATTTGTCGCCATGTATATATAGTATGCCAAATATGCTTCCTGTTCAATTATAACATACAATCATTCATGCGAATACAGTTTTTTTGTATTACTTACCTGTCTTTGTATATGTTGTTTGGAGTGTGTCAGTAAAGAAATGAACGCAAAGAATTAAAATAATGTAATTTCGCTTCCATTTTCTTACAGATAATTTTAAACGTTTTAAATTTCTAGGTTAACACCAAAGAAATTTCATAAATTTCAATAGCACGGGAAAAATTAAATAAATATTCATCCTACAATAGAATTTATTAACAATGTGAGCTCCGATGCACCATAATTCGGTCTCCAGGGAATACCATGCACGCTTCCGAATTTCTCAAAGAAATATTTCACACAAAATACAGCTTCAACAAAATACAAGCAACGCTTTCCTAAAGAAAGTTTAAATTTTACAGGAAAAGATACATTTATGAAGGAATTTTATGTTGTCGTCTTAAAGTTTATCCTCGTGGTTTATTAGATGATATTAAATAAGCCGGTCAGCTTGATATGTTTTAATAAAACAACAACCTTGTGAAGAGTATTATTAATTCCTGTATTATGGACTTGAAAATATTTATTTATAAGCCCTTTAAGAAGAATATTCTGTCCCAAATTTTAGTCCACGTATTTTTGGACTAAAGGACTAGGCTAAATGAAATCTATTGGGCGATAGGCTAGTCACCTGTCACTAATATATGGGAATATAACATTATACCCAAATACTCATATTAAAAATTTACTTATGTGCAAATATTATCTCTCTAAGGTTTTGTTAATCTTATGGATTATAGGTCGTGAAAATGTACTGATTGTAGTTAATAAAATCTTTCTAATTTTTGATACTTGAATAATGTCTACCCCATAGCTTAGTTTAATAAGTACTTTGCTCTGTCAACTAAACCTAAATCAAATAGGAAAAGCGTTTAAAGCTGAAAGTAGTATCTAAAGCTAAAGTTTTTTAATGCTCATATGACAAGTGATAAAAAGATTGTACTATATATCTTACCTACCTAAACAACTAGTTATACCTCTCCGTAGCCAATTTCTCACTTCAAATTTAATCATCATAGCCATAACACCTTGTACAAACGGACATAGTCCACTGATTTAATGTGAGCAATACCTACGGACTGGGCAAACAATCTGTCAGGCTAGCGAGCCGTAGCGCTACACTAAATGTTACAGGGCCATAAACAGAACAGATAATGGTCTGGTATACTTGCTTATAGAAAGTGTACAGTTATAACGACGTACATAATTTATATATAGTGGTAGTTCATGTCCAGAAGATTCTTTAGAGATTATCAATTCCTACTTTTGTTGGTGCGACATTGGTTCGACTTTCTTGATATTCTACACAAAACAAGTACATATGTAGTTGTTGTCGAGTCATGTCGTCGTGTCGTGAATGTCTTTCGGGGTATTCAGAGGGTTGGCATTATTTGTGGTTGAAGTTTTAACATATTAGACGCCTACATGTTACAAAATAGTCGGTATGGAGTTGAAAGTGTTGTAATGTGTTAATTTAAAATTACATTTGTTAATTAAAAATAATTGGCGAAATGCACCGAATACAGCGGTGAGGGAAATACGGAAATAACTTTAAACAATTAATTAAGTGTAAAGTAAGAATTACTACATTATGGCAAAAAAAACATATGACGAGGACATAGCCGATATAAATAGAAAAAAAAGTGTCTATAGAATCTCTATCTTTATTTTTGCACAATACAGTTACGTCAATATCAGTTAAGCAAGAAAAGTACGTCAGGATCGAACTTTCCAAGATCACCCTCTAAAGGAAATCGACCGTGATGCGTATCACATTATAGCCATGTCGATTCGGAGCATTAGGTATTATCAGCTCCGAGCACTCGGGCATAACATTAGATTGATGTGACGTGACAATGTACCGCCCTTTGGCCCAATTGTGAAGAAAATGAAAGGGAATCTTAGCTCTTACATCATATTAGGGGTGCCATTCTATTTAATTACGTCGCTTGAGTGACTCTGCCTAAAAGCTTATTTGTCCGTGTCGAGAAAATTTACTCAGGAATCTGTCGTCAGGATTTCGTATGGACAAGGAAAAGGAATGGAATATTCCCGATTTTCTATAAATAAATCGGGTTTTCTAAGGAACTTATTAAAATTGCCAATGTGTAAAAAGGATTTCAAGTCAAGTTTAATATTTTTTAATATCTTGATTAAGTTGGTTAAATGTTAAATGGATGAAAGTTATTAAATTTAAAGCTATTATTATTTCTTTTTTCCTTCCTAAGTACATATAAGTTAATATATATTACTTCTTTATTGTAATCAGGAATGACATCTATTAACACAATAATCAAGGAACTTAAAGCTAATACAATAGGTGGTCTCATAGCTTCATTAGTGAATAAATGCCTTATTATCATACCTCTAACCATCCATTCCAAAAACATCACCAAATATACACCAGCCTAACCCGAAACCATGACCTAACATAAACAGGATAATTTAATCAATGCCGCATTTGAGAGACGAAATGAACCTTATTAAATTAAGTCGGTGCTTTAAGGCTTTGACGGCCGGCATGCTCGTAATGTCTAGCTTAATAGCCCTGTCTTCGCGGCTTTACGACAATGGAGGCTTACGTAGTTACGGCCTCCAAGCGCTGTAGCCAAATCTTAGGAAATTTCGCTCTAAGATGCGTTTATGGGTCGTGTTACATACCCTAATAATGAAGTTGGTGTTAATTTTAAAGTGTAAAAGCATGCTATGTAAGTTAAGTTGAAAACTATATAAATTCAAATTAAGGTCATAATATGTCTTAAGGACAATGTGAGATTGGTGGGTACAGGGTTCAAATCCTGCTTCAACATGTACCAATAGAAATTAAATTTAATGAATTTCTATGTACATTTTCGTAATAAAAATACATTTATAAAATCCGTCGAATACTAATGTTAGTTGACTGTGAATGGCTGTATAATTTGTGAATGTGGATTTTGAAAACCATAGACCAGACTAGTCAAAGTATTTATAAAGCGACAACTAGCAATTTAAAGTAAGATACTTTAATCTATATAATTGTGTCTAGCTGTATTAAGAGAAGTATAATAGGTTATATACATAGGTAACATTGTTATGTTACAACTATTACATTTTGGCATTTTTACTAGCATGTCGTAGAAGGTAACTAAGAAACATAATAGTTTTTTTTTCTCAATAGCTATACATTTTTAATTAATAATTTTAAATCAATATTTACATGAAGTAATAAATCAAAATAATAAGACTAAATGAATAAAGAATAAATATAATAATAATAATTTTTTAAATATAATAATTTTTTTTTTGTTTTTTTTGTTTAAAATAAAATCTTACAGCTAAATATATTCATAAATAAATATAAATGAACATAAAATATGCTTGACGACTTGTGTACACACTCCCTTTTATTGTGTCGGGTAGTTACTGGATTGAGTGCCCATCTCCGAAATTTCGTAGCCATGTTAAGGAAGCCTCTTAAAGCGCGCGATTTAGTAGATAGTGACCTCACTATAGCTTTCCTCACCGTTGCTAAGAAATCATGCAATTATCTATGTGTTAGGCACTGAATTGGTGACAGTACTTCATTAACAAAATCTTTATGATACAATGTCTTATGTGTGTAGTGCTTGTTACCTATATTATATACTATATTATATATATGCTACCGATATTATATATCAAGGCGTAAAAGGTAACCCATAGCCCAGAAGATTAATTGTTTTGGGTCTTAAAATGATTTTTTATTTTCTACTTACGTCCAGCTAGCATGCAAAGTTAAAATTAATGTAGAGTTGTATTGCACGAAATGAACTTGATACCTTAAAAAGAATTCTATTCAATTCAAAATATATTTCTAAGCGAAAAACAGAAATGTTAGCCTTTCAGGCGGTCAAAGTCAAAAGAAAGGTCTCTCATTTGTGTTATTTTTTGACCCTTGCGTTGAAAAGTTTGCAAAAACTTGGCCCTGTAATCAGAGAAAAAGAAACGCTAAAAGAAAATATAAGAAGTCTTAAAAATCTTGGTCTAGCTCAAATTTCAAGTACTTAGCATATCAGTACCCTGCCACTTTAGAATTTCTTAAACAATTTAAACAACTGTCATTAGCATATAATAAATTAAAAAACAAAGCTAGCCTAGCTAATATGCTCATTATTTATGTATTTATAATATCGGTGGATAAAACATCGCGAGCAAACCTGCCTATCCCTCGGGATCGGTAATAGCCAGTGCCTTTATCAAGTTGGATGCTGTCTATCTAGTGAATCACAGGTTTTGAGTGGCTCATACCTAACATGCCTCTGAAATAACGGAGATGGGCACTGAAGCATCTGACTACCCCGCCACAATAAAAAAGGGAGTGTGTATACACAAATCGTGAAGCGTTTGTTGTTTTTTTTATTTTGTATCAATAAAATTGAATAAAAACAACAGTGTGGTTTATTTCTCACAGCATTTAAACATTTCTCAC
Organism: Leucoptera coffeella; assembly: GCA_030578115.1. Lineage (NCBI taxonomy): Eukaryota > Metazoa > Arthropoda > Insecta > Lepidoptera > Lyonetiidae > Leucoptera > Leucoptera coffeella. The sequence continues at coordinate 57,640 of JAMBLF010001168.1, read as the reverse complement.
AACACTACACAAAAGAATTCTAGATATTCATACAGTATCTCATATTCACACAGTACCACTTTTCTTGAAACAGATATTTTCGTACAGAAACAATGGCTTCCCATTTGTATGGTGGCACTGTTTTAACGCAGAGTGACGCGTTGAAAGGAGGTTTAATGGTGCAGGCGGCGGAATTAAAACTGTGAATGTACATGTGTGAAATGCGAATAAGCTTTGATATATACGAGTACACATATAAACACGCTTATGTCAATTTTCCTTGAAAAGATGAAGCAGAAAGCGTTGAGAACAATTCGTTGAATTCTGACTATTGTTAGGGAACATAGGAGAAAATAGTTTTCACATTCTCAAAAACATATAAATTGAAATATTAAAATTTGCAGGTTAGTAAGGGATTCTAGTGTACAGCTCTGGTATTAATGATTCTAAAGCCCTATCAATACTAAACTAAAACAAAAGAGAGAAATCCTCTTCTTCCTTAGTCATACTATTCTCTAACATCACTCTGCTTTCAAATCTATTGAATAGATGCCGTTCTTCCAGCATGTCGTAGGAGACGTCTAACGGACTAGTGATATATGGAATCTACCGCGCATTAGGCTTGCAAACTGTCTCCAATATTCCATATGATAACACAACCCTAAAATGCTAAAAAGTGATCTAGGAGAAAAAAGTGTCTCTGACGTATTCTCCATTCCGAAATGGATTTAAGAGCGTCGATATATATGTAAGTATCTGCACATGTAATATTATTTTATTCATTCATCGCTACAAGTACCATTTCCTTGTTTATTCAAGACCTGTGTCACATCTGGAGCGAAAGGGAAACAAATCAAAACCCAGGGAAGTCCCGACAAGTTTCAGCAACTCTCGAAATAAGGCGATTTGTAAACAGAATTAAATATCAATAGCACGGGCCCGCTTATTTGGGATTCTGTTCGCAGGAAGAGATATTTGTCCACGCCTCTCTGACCCATCGATGACGGGCAGGGGTAGCATTGACTGGGATATAATAATAATATTTGGACATTATTACACCAATTGAACTAGCCCCTTGTTAAGTACATTTAAGACTTGTGTTAAGGGTACTAATCAACGTATATTTAAGAAATGTATACATATTATACACAGATAAATACATATATAGCATATATAATCAACAACCAGACTGGAAAGCAGTAGAAAAGCGTTGTTCTCAACTCTGCCTCCACCGGGAATCGAACCCAGAACCCCACGACTAGCGTTCAGGTGTCTAACCGATCGCGCCACGGAGGTCGTCGGATATGGGAGCGGAATTTAGTTGTTATGCTTTTAAAATTATTCTTTATTTATATTCTGCAATATATTACAAATGCAGAAAATAGAACTAAATATGTACTAATTAAAACATAAAAAAACTTAAATCTAACAAAAAGTAAATATTTACACAGCGCCACTAGTGTCCCGAATTTAGCACCCTAGCAACCTTAAATATTTTTACCATTATTATTTCGAGTGCTTTACACTATTGTATACACTATGGCATTGCATTTATAGTATCACAACTTAGCAATTCTACTTGTACATATTATAGGGATTATGTATAATCCAGCATTGTATACGATGCCTTGTACATAATTGTATACATTGCCTTAAACAATTAGCAATGTGTGAAATATTATTTATTTCATACATTTCCTTGGCATTGTATTCAATGCCGGGGGCTCATCAGGCAATGTTTAAAATATTATAGATGGCAGATACGAGTAGGTAAATAAAAACAGGAAGGTAAATACACCTGTTAACATGTCTATGTCAAGTAGTGCTTACATACATTACATAACATACATACATTTCACGACTTGTGTATACACACTTTCTTTTTTACTGTGGTGGGGTAGTCAGAGGTTTGAGTGCTTAGCTCCGAAATTTCGAAAGCATGTCAGGTATGAGCCACTCAAAGCCAGTGTTTCATTAGATAAACAGCACCTAACGTGATAGGGAGTAAACCACATCAATGCATACAGGCACCAGCTTCTATCAACTCCAAGGAAAAGGCAGATTTCCTTATTATATTTTCCCTCACGGATATATAGCGACTGTATATCTATTTTTATAATTAATACCAAACCTTTATTAAATACACACATATACATCACGCCTGATTCCCTTTAGAGAGGTAGGCAGACATCCTGACAGACCATCTTCGCTTCATTGACACTCATACTCAATCGGCGGTACAAAAACTAAAGCCTCCTAGTAATGCTATGCCTCTTCCCCTGATTTAGTTTTGTATTCCCGTGGAGTGCGCACCCGTCTATCGACGATGCTTAGCCAAACCCCATTTTCTGTTACGCCTGTTTGGTAACAGGAAACCGCAATGATTCTATTTTGGGTAACATACTCATCACAGGAAATGTACTGCTTAGTGCTAGGTTGAGTTTTCTTAGACATATGTCATGTTTTATGTAGTGACTACATATATATAAGGCTAAAAGAATAACATACGGTAAAGGAAATAACACCGGAAATTCTAATTACGAAATTAGTAAAGTTAAATAAATAGATAATATTACGTGATATTACGATACAATTATCAAGATATAACTTTTCTTCATTCTCCTAACAAATGAAACAGAACGAAAAACTTTAAATAATGTTCTAATATCAAACGTCATTATAAATTTTCGTATAGGAACACTTGAAAACCAAGTCGAGATAAATATACTTAACAATAAAATACACAAAATATCATTGTGTGTTGTTTGTGTCACTAATATCTAGTTTGGAACCCTATCAATAAAGTTGAGTACTTTAAACTCCTAGCAATGTTATTCTCGAAAACACCGGCACGGTATCAGTGCAAAAGTTAATACTATACGTTTAGTTAAAACTTTGATGCACTTTAAAAAGCTCCCAACTTGTTATCAACTAACTCTTGTTTGTTTGACGCCATGATGTTTATTCAGTATCAAAAGCTACTGAAAAATACCTTGTTTGTTTTAGTTTACCTGCGTCCATAGTTAGTTTAGTTCTTTTAGAAAATAACAAATAAAGTTACTGTTCACTTACTGTTAATATACTCGTATAGTAAATTTTCTCGTTACTATATTTTTTATTATAAACTCGTATACTAAAAAATATAGTAACGTTATTATTAGTATGCTACGTTCCTTTCTGTGGTAGGTTATTAAGGAAATGTGTCCATCAATATTATGTTGAATTATTTACATACTTGCACATCACGCCTGATTCCCTGAAGAGGTGTCGGCAGAGATCACGGATTCCCATCTGTCCCGATTCTGACAAACCACTGGGCTCATTGACACTCATACACTCTTGGCGTTTATAAGTTCTTCTAACATCACCCTTTTTGAATATGCCGTCTATATAACTCCTATTGGGCCGGCTCCTACGGAACGTTTTTTATTTATTAGGATAACATAACAGATACAAACATTTCATAAGTTTATGATAAGGCAAAATAGTATTTAGAATTATTGCACCTTTTACACTTTAAATTAAGTTAACTAAGTAATGTTAAGTTTAAACTTGAATGAAAAGGTTTTAATCCTAGTTTACTTTCGCGGTCAGAGGTCTTATTTAACTTACTCTTAAAGTAAGCTGCTACGAAATGCATGTGCTACAAACGGACTACGTGCATTAGCCTCTCAATGGAAATTAGAGGCTTTATCTGATCAAGAATGTGAATCCACATTAGTGTAACTCTACTTACTTGAACTCCTTTTCAAAGGATGAATATGTAGACTTTAAAATGTACTCGTGATACTAAGATGTAATTAGAGGTTTAACATGTTTACGGTGAGGGTAAACATCGTAAGAAAGCCTACCTGTTCACCGAACTGGTAAAACTTAGTGCTTGTAAATGGCGACATGGCTTACCACCTGTCTCATTGAGTACTGAGTATCTGCTCAACACGTGGGTACGAGGTAGCCATAGAATTACAACCTTCGCAAGTGCGAGATGGACACCTGAACCTATGAATACTCAGCAAGGGTTAATGGTCGTGAACGAATTTTTATTTTTTGTTTTTAATAATCTATGTTTAGGATATAGAAATCCACCACGCAAACACGAAAATATGAATTTACGTGGATATGTTTTAATATTTTGGTGTGATCAGATATAATTTATAATCAAACGCTTTAAACACACTTTTGAATTTGGTTATTCCAAGACAATACATTATTCCCAAAGTTTTTTTTTATAACATGATGCATTTTCACCTTCCTGAATTTTTTTGCGAATTATTTATTGTTTTAATTTGTCCACTTTTTCATCCGTTCAGATAGCATCGGTTCAAAATGGATGGATGTTCAAATTGGATCCGATACAATGGGAGATTGATTGAAAATATTGCTCTCACAGAATTTTTAATTTATACCGAAGCGAACTCTAAATTTCATTCTACTGCTTGCCGCAGACTATCAATTTTTGATTGCGTTTTCACATACGAGTAGGCAATACTTGTGGTTTTTATGCAGTATTGAATTTGTTCAGCTGATTCCGCTTACCAAACTACTAGTAACTACCAGCCTATTTCATTTCACTAATAGTTAGTTACCATAGTACGATGGAATGTCAATCGATTGCGCTATCTGTTGTTGTTTGATTTATTTAGTTTTGTATCGTATTTCATAGATATTTTAGTAAACTGTAATTAATCAAAGAATAAAAATAGCATTTATTGACAGCCACTAAAGATACAATACAAAATGATTACAATCAAAAGTTACAAACTAAAGGTTATACGCGTAGACTGTGCAAGTTATTGGCGCAGCAATGCGAAATGCGGTCACTGAGAAGCATGTTAGGAGTGACATTGAACGATAGAATTAAAAATAGTGTGATAAGGGAAGGTCGCGGTTTGAAAGAAGATGTAGTGACTAAGATTGAAAAGAGCATGCTTTGATGGTTTGGACATGTTATGCGGATGAATGATAGCAAATTGACAAAAAGAATATATATGAGTGAAGTGTCAGATAGACGCAATATTGAAAAAAGGTGACGTTAGGAGTACCTATAACCGGTGAGTGTGTTTGAGAAGATGTATAAGTGTCAATGAACGGAAAGTGGTCTGTCAGGATCGGGACAAATGGGGATCCGTGATCTCTGCCTACTTACCCCTCTACAGGGAAACAGGCGTGATGTGTATGTATGTATTTTAAACATCGATATATAATCTGAAGTACAAATATTTCATAAAATACCTTGCGCGACATTATAAATAAAATTATGCTTAATACAATTTCCCAATAGCATTTCAAATAATGCAGTCCTACAGCCGCTGTAAGCCTCCCCAGAGCGCCGTTGAAGCAATGAACGGGGCATTTGGCTAAGAGCCCGCCTGCCCAGCGAACCGGAATCGAATATCTAGTTTCAGAACTCATATTACATTGGAATGGGCGAAAGATTTTGTCCATATCTAAATCGGGATTGCCGCATTGCAAATGTTAGAGGAGCATGGAGTTGGTCTATTGATGGTCAAAATAATTGTTTTATGAGCTGCGTTTACGTATATATATGAGTGAAGTGGAAGGAGAGTTACGTAGTGGCCGGCCCAATAAGACATATGACAGTCAGATAGACGCTTTATTAAAAAAGGGTGACGTTAGGAGTACATATAACCGCCGAGTGTGCATGAGAAGATGTATGAGTGGCAATGAATCGAAAGTGGTCAATCAGGATCGGGTCAAATCTGTGATCTCTGCCTACCTCTCTACAGGGAATCAGTCCTGATGTGCATGCAGTATGTTTACGTATAATGTATCATGTGACAATATTTTTTGACGATTATGAATATCTGCCTATCAGTATGTAGAGAAACGGGGGTTCGTATGTATATACATATGTGTAACATACACATTGTTGAGAAACAATCAAAGTATCGTATTTATTTTGGAAATGAGAGAGTATCTTAGGTTATATTTTTTAAGTAATCCAATTTATTCTTTTTAGACGAAATATTTTCAATAGCAAGTAACCAGTATATTGGCATTGATTGGCAATTTATTCAATTAATTTTTTTTTCATTATTATACACACATCGAAATTTACTCCATCGTCTTAAAAGATTTACAATAACCTAAAAATATATTTAAATTTCCTTTCCATGTTTTCCTAGCTACTACATTACATATTCCCACAAGGGCGTTTAAACTGGCCGTAATTAATTCTTGCCAACTTGGGCGGGCATCGCATAGCATTATAGTAGAAGACGCTCTATCGATCAAAGTTTGAGAACTGATGCATCAGCAGAGTGAAAAGTTTAGGGAGGAACTATTTGGTATTCCAAGTAACAAATCTTCTAGTCGAATCTTAGGTTGGGATGTCAAAACTGGATTTGGTCTGGTTTAAAGACGATTTGAGATGTGAATGGAATAGTTCTAAATGATTTCTCTGGCTAAAAAGAATAATTTGAAAATCATTAAATTTTTGCTGAGTTTAATGTATCTCCTAGGTCACAATGTAGCAAAAATTGGTGTTGTAATTTCATATGGAACATATGGATCGTCCTGGTATGAACGACAGCTCGCAGCATTATTTTGACGTCCTCTTATAACACTGGTCAAAAAAAACCTAAAATACCAATAATAATAATGTAATGTATGTTTATAATAAAAAAATCGTTTATTTACAGCCACAAAAACATACACAATACAAAACGATTACAATTAAAACTTAACAACTAGGAGATGAAACTTGTGTATGTTATTGTCGCAGCAAAAGGGTCCCAACTCAGCTGGGTATGTTGCGTTTGATAGCAAACGCAACGCTGGTCTTATGTCGGAACCATATATCATAAAGTATGAAATAATGTATCATAAAAATGTGCAATTCCATTGATACATATTAAACGTGAAACATACTCATATATATAGTTAACTCAAGTTATAACATTAGAACTAAACGGTGCTCTATCTGTCCCACGAAATAATTAGCTTAGCGTTCTGCAGGGGAAGTCTGTTTCTGGAAATAATTAGTTTACTCGTCTCCAAGTAGGAGACTTAACTCCGTTAGGACATGTTGATCTGGGCAGATTGTACTCATCATTTTGTACTTAAATAGTTTGGTTGTAAATATGCTACTTACCTACCGTTTTATGTTTGTAGTATGGTAGTTAATAACTGTCTGTTATTTTAGTCTGTCATATATGTTAAACAGTGAATAAACATTAGAAATATTATTTTATCGAAATCTTATATGTGATATACTAGAAAAAAAACCATTAACCCTTGCGGGGTAGTCGAAGGTTCGTGTATCCATCTCCGCTATTGCAGAGGTAGTATCGCCACCTCGAACCCACGACGTGTTAGCCAAATAGTCGGTACCCAATGTGATAGGTTAGTTTTTTCTTTGTTACATGTTCACCCATCATATGTTTCGACTTTATTGTACCCAGTGGTGCTGAGTCATGCTCACAACGACTGAACTGTCTTAATATTTCAATAAAATGCTAGCAGAACTCTAATTATATAGTAACCATGGAGGTAATAAGTCCTAAAAACTCCTTTCATCCAAAACATTATGGAAAAAAGACACAGGCATTATATTGAAACTCCAAGATAAAATCAACTAATTCAATTCTCACGAAAAACACGTGTAAGGTGAACTGAAATGAATGTTAGTGAATCTTTATACCTATGCATTCGCGTTGCCCCTCAGAATATTGGCTGAGTGCCCAGATATCAGTTAGTAAGGAAGGAAACTGCTCGTTCCCATTCGCATATTGCATTGAGAATGGCAGAAAGATCGTTACGGAATAACTTTTACTAATGCATTTCGTGTAATTTGGTAAAAATTTCCAGATATGCCCGAAGAAGACCGGAATTTAGGATTTATGGCAGTTTTTAATAGCGAATGTTGATCTCGTTTATTCCTTAGAACTTGCAGTTAAGGGATCATATTTCTTTTCGTGGTAGTACGTAGGTAAACTTCACGCCCCTTACGATCGTGAAATTATGGATCCCTGTTAGTTTCGATCCTAACAAACCTCTTTTTCTCTATGGATAACCACACACCTCCTCATATACAGCATTCGTGGTTGTGAAACTATCGTTAACGGATTTGCAAGCACATATTACACAATACATGTTTTATTGTTTACTAGGATGTTCGTAATAACAAAAACGTGAGCAAGAGAACAAACAAATTAAGTATGATTTGACATCGTAAGGGTTGATATAGAACTACCTTAAGTGGGGTAATTATAGACAGTTTACTATAATTGAACTTTAAAATCGTTAAACCATTTCACTTGGAGTCTTAACCGTTGAATGTTAGTAAAAAAAGTGTTGATTTTAGTTGGTCAAGTATATGGGTTTCTTGTCCCGATACCTATAAACACCTTATATACTTACATATAGATAAATATACATGAAAAAAGCTCGAGCTGTGACTGCTCTGACACTGACAAACCGTTCAGGAAAGTTTTATTCATTCTTTATTTTGACTGGACGACTCACAATGAGACTTAATGTCGGAGATAAATTGGGTTTGTTTCCAACACGTTTAGTTATTTGTCGACAAAGTTCCAAGTAACATTATGCTTTATAAAAGGTAGGATTTGTTCGAAGGCCAACGGAGGTTCTATTGTACAGAACCTTTGTCATGCTGGGCTGTTTGTTAAGAAATCTGAGAGAAGTTTTATGGTAAGCAATTTGTTTATGGATAAACAAAAACATGAAGCGCCTTTGATGAGGAAAAATACTTTGTTTCCCAAATCTAATTCGGTTGGACCGTTGTTCAAATTTCGGTAATTAAGGCAGGTATTATGATTCCATTAATCTTGATCACCTTGTTATAATTTCAGTCCTTAGAACCGCAGGCATATTTTAAAATGATGCCATGAATTATTCTTCTAAGAGACTAATAATGTTACCATTTTCTTTATTCACTTTTATACATTATTCTGTAGTTCACATGACTACCATTGAAATGAACAAACGCATAAATTGCGATAAGACGTTATTAGTGAGGAGTGATATAAGTTATGTAATGTATAAAGCAAGATGTATAACCAATATGTATACTATACTATATTCATACTATGGTTAAAAGGATTATGTGTAATACTCGCTTTAACAGACATATCAATGAATCGAATCGGAAATAGTTGTAATCAGTGACACAACATATTAATAACTAAGTCAGGATAAAGATCAAATAAAAGAATAATATTTACCTGTCAAAAATGAAACAATGCCACAACAGGGCTACTCACAAAGTTTAAAACTCATCAGTTCTTATAATGAAACAGCATTAAGACCCATTTAAACCGCTGTTAATCTTTACAATGATTCAGATGCTTTTATCTTGTTTTTTGGCAATCGTGTCAAGATTAAGGGAAACAAAAGACTTAAGGCTCGAATTTTAAACGGCTTATTTGTTTGAGAAAGCGTCCTCGTAAATCACCTTTTATCTGTAGAACCGCTTAAAACTTTCCAGACTTGAACTATTATTCTGTACGTGATAAACATTCTGAATCAATTACATCGGTGTTTTGAGAGTTATGAATTTTCCGAACTGATTCTATTCCCCGAAGATGTTGAGTGATCTCTAGGACTTCGGAGATAGTCTAATAGGCTATACTAGTTTTGTGTGTCTTTACTTGAGGAATTGCAGAGCATTAACCAAACAAAGAATTATAAAATGTCTCTAACATTGGGGTTAATAAGTTCATTTATGATTTGTGTTAAGAGTACATTATACTACTAGAGAAATACATACTTATGAAGTTAGATATACATAAATAGTATACGCATAAATAGCATATATTATAATCAACAACCAGACTGCATAGCAGAAGAAAATGTAGTTCATAACTCTGCCTCCACCAGGAATCGAACCTTTCAAGTAGCGTTTAAGTCGTAGTCTAAAATTTGTAATAAATATAATTAACTAAATGTTAGTATATATTTACATACAAACAGTGTACAACTGTAGCTGAAATAGCATTTAAGTGGTTTACCGTCACAATTTAGAGCTCATCACGGAATATTTTGACCCCGTCAGTCACTTCATTTCCATTCCAACGAGATATATTACACGAGTAGGTGGCGAATTGTTTTTAAGTACATACATATGAGTTTCATCAAGATTTTTAATTCTACGACGTTCTCTAGTATAAATTAGAACAGCTGTATTGGAAAGTTTTAGTTTTCCTACTTATGAAGTTTTAAAATATCAGATTAAGATTTAAATGTTTGTTTATTTTTGTTTTCTTTTAGTTTGTTCAAATGATAAATCTTGTTTTGTTCTGGCATTGAGTTGACGGCTTAGCACGTGTAAATTGCAACGTGGGCTGAGGAAAAGTTTTGATCATCAATGACGTAGAGATAGGACTTTCACATAAATACATATATTCACGCCTCTACATCCGCAACGCAATAGGTAGAGACTATCGATTGCCACCAGGAACGATCCTGACAAATCTTTTTACTTCACTCACACCCATTGACCTTCTCAGACATGCTCTTTTGTGTTCTTTACGCTGCGTACAACCGCCTTGAGAAGAATCTCTCCAATTTGATCCGTACAAGTTGTACGCGGCCTACCCCGTCTATCAATACCTTTCCGTTTGAATTTATAAATACCTTTCGTAATCCTCCTTTCATCCATCCGCTCCATGTGCCTAAATTTTTACTTAAAGTATATAATGATAACTCTGCCTTTTTCACAGTATAGATTTAAGGATCAGTGTATCTTTGAAATCGATTGGGTACTTAATTGACTAGCAAGCTGTCACTATTATCCACAGCCAAATCATTTTTCCTAGTTCTACATACGAGTATATAAATTGATCGAGGAGATTTTTCTGATCTTTCTGTCCGTTCTTCTATTTGTAAACCCTGCAAGGGCTTAAATAATATTGCCGTATAATGTTCTTCGGTTACTAAATATTTCTGACTGTCATATGTCTTGTAGGGGCCGGCCCAATAAGACATATTACAGTCAGATAGACGCTATATTGAAAAAGGGTGACGTTAGGACCGCCGAGTGTGTTTGAGACGATGTACGAGTGTCAATGAAGCGATAATGGTCTGTCAGGATCGTGACAAATGGGGATCCGTGATCTCTACTTACAATAATCAGGAGTAATGTGTATGTATGTATGTAAATATTTGTCCATCCCTTCACGTTTCTACCCACCAACTAAAAAACCAACACAACTAGACTAGTAGAAACAGTCCCTTTCTAAGCGAGTGCATTCACGAGTTGTGAATACGCGTCGCCATTGTACCTGTCACTCAGACCCACAAAGAAACGTCCGTAGAAGCTTCACGACACCCTACGTGGAGGGGGTTCTTAGAAACATTCCCAATTAAGACGTGGCTGGGTATCTTTTGATAGAAGGATGGTGGTAAGGGCAGATTGGGTGATTAGTTGTGGGGTTTATAAGTATCTAAGAGTTTTGATAAGTTTGAATTGAAAGTTACATAGAATCAAGTTCATAAATAGGTTATTTATGTAGTACTCGGATTATTTAGTAAAATTATTATAGTTACCATCAGATAACCAAATTAGGCACAAATATCTCTTCATAAATATTTACAAAATTATTATGTTATCATAGAACTGAGTCATTAATTATTTACAATGACGATTCACATATAAATAGTATCAACAAGTAAGCAACGACTATTATAAATGACTATTCAACGCGAAGCCTGTCAAATTTGACAACAAAAAATTAAATACCTCTTTTCGTAGAAGCGCAATTACGTATGTTAAAAGTTTCACAGTCAGCGACTACTTCATCCAGCACTTAAACACCTTTAATTAATGAAATATTTCGCTGAAAATTCCGCAATGGAAAATTGTTGTAACAAGGACCTTTAACTGACCAAGCCTTTTTTAATGACCACCAAATGCCCTGAGATTGGGTCCCAAAACGAGTTGTGCATTAATCATCCGGAAGGTTATTGGGGCTTCTTAATTCGGTTTCTCATTAACTTTTTACGCCTGCTCATTCCACATTGAATAGAATTGAATAAATTATTTGGGTGCTTATTAACACTTCATTTAAACAAGGTGGAATTCGGTAGAAATATTGAGAAGTGTGGTAGCAGAAATTATTTAGTAAGATCCAAAGTAAGATATTATAATGTAGGTTAAATTAAGTTCGTTAATTCGTTTTCTTATTCAAAGTTTTATATTTTTGTATTAGATAATAAGAACAGTTCGAGTATTTTTCCTAATTGTAATTGATAAAAAACGTACGAGAATTTCTGATGTAACGTTACTTATCATGTATAAATCGCCAAACATATCCAGGACAACAGTAGAGTCATAGTTCTAGCAACCAGCGGCACAAATAAATATGTTTCGACGTCCAAGTACTGTTTCTGTACTTATATATAAGAAAAATAATTTGAATTTAGATGAATATTAAATATAACAATTATTCCAAAACCTCGACCTCAAAAGTCACTTATTTCCCGTCCACGACTATTCAAAAACTCCACTTTCGAAGCTCTATGTATGTATTTCCAATCTGGCTAAAGGCTAAGTCTCAGCAAGCACAGGGTGGCGCATAAAACAGGGCATTTGGTATGCTAATGCTAAGACGTTCTTGTAGTCACGAGGAAAGTTGGGAACTGGTGGCTGGTCTCAGCGCGGGATCTCCTTTTGATAAAATTTCAATCTGACCGGACGTAGTTTGGACGGACTGAATTTTGAACTTTCCTGTCGTGATAGTGAGCTAGATATAATATAGATTAGATGCTCTTTGAGTCTAGTGGGGGATTAAATAGAATTAAATGCTATCTAGCTGTTTCTTTCCGCAATATTGTAGAATATGAAGTTCGGAGTAGTAATCCCGAATCACAATTTCATATTTAAGTTATCATAACTTCGAAAGCTATGCTAAATTTGCCGAAGAATCATTGTCTCGTTTCCTACAAATACGAGTATGTAAGGAACTATCTTTCATATTGGCGTGTTTTATAATGTAATAATGAGATCGTAAGAATATTTCTATCCATATTCACGTACTTAGATTTTTATTAACGTTTATATGTTTGAGTTCAAACCTCAAATTCATCGCAAACCCACCTCATGATACCCAGAACCCCTGTCTATCCCTTCAAGAGTAACAAGCATAATACATATGCAATTAGCCAAACCAACCGTCGGCATTTGGCTCTATCATTGAAGTTTTCCGGCGTATGTTAATTCACTCTGAATACTGAGTTTCCTGTTTCACAACGTTACTGTTTAACAGACAAATGGTGAATAATAAAGCCATTTCCTTACGGGATCTCGCTTGGGACTGGTTCCGGTGCCTTCGTTAATGTTTTATATACATTCACATATACTATATATAACATATACATCAAGACGTGACTTTACGATGTATAGTTAGGGTAGATGTAGGTAGGTTCAGAGTTGCTTGCGTATTTATGAAATAAAAATTAGTCTCGTAACTTCTCTCGTAATTATTATTTTCTAATGAACAGGTTTCAGGGTAACCATTGTGAGTAAAAGGGGTAAAGGATATTTAGAAAGTCAATCATTGTATATTGTAGATATTTTATCATTTGTTCTTATCGAGATACAACTAAAATCACACATTCTAATTATTAACAAATTTGAAGTATTTCTTTCAAAACCTAAAACTTACAAAGACCGTCATACAAAGCTAAAAGTCAATTTTATATCGCGGAAACAGAAATTCACCTCTATAATTTATATCAGAAATGATTATGGAGTTTGTTTTTGATAAGGGTTCATATGGGGTTCAGGTTATTGAATTTAATACTTCTAAGCTTCTATGGAAAACATTCTAATTCCTACTGTCTTAGATTGTAATAAGAAGCGACTATAGGACTGAATTCTGGTCACCAAGGGGCCAATAGTTTTCTATTTATGCCAGAACGAAATTAAATACATTATTTTCAAAATATTTCAGAACTGCAAATGAGATGTGATGTTACAATAAATAAAATGTATCGAATAAAAATTTTATTCATTTAAATGTTACACGGTGTATTCAACAACACTATTATGTATTTTATTCCTATTGATTGCAATTATGTAATCCAAATGACTATACATATCTATTAAAGCAACAATGAAATATACATATTGTCATTTGATACATACGAGGGGAGGTCAATAAGTTCGCGGAATGGAGGGGTTGTAGGGGGTTGGTTTACTCGTCCAGGTAGTAACTATTTCAGCACCTCATTAAGAGTATATATACCAAGTTTGAACCAAATCGGGTCATGAACTTTTTAGTTATCTACCTGCAAACAAGTGAATCGGGAAGAAGTCAGCGAGTATGGAGAAAATTGAACACCGCGCTGTTATTAAGTTCCTCACCAAGCAAGAAAAATGCGCTCAGACGATTTTCCAAGAGCTGTTAGCAGTTTACGCGGACTCTGCCCCTGGTAAAACCATGGTTTACAAATGGCATAGACCTTTCAAACAAGGAAGAGAGTCCATTGAAGATGACCACCGCTCCGGACGACCAATTGAGGCCACCATACCGGAAATCATCGCAAAAGTCGAAAAACTTATATTGGAAGATGCCTGGTTAAAGAAGAAGCAGCTTGCAGGAATGGTCGTAGTATCCGTAACAAGTATTTAAAATATCCTACATCATCAACTTGGGATGACTAAGGTCAGTGCAAGATGAGTTCCAAGAATGCTCACGCCACTTAAAAAAAAGGGAGCGTGTCGAGTGTTCTCGCCAGTTTTTGGAGCTCTGTGGAGAGAATAAGGACGACATTATGGACCGGATTGTTACTGGTGATGAAACCTGGGTTCACCACTTGACTATGAACCTGAGCCGAAGCAAGAATCAATGCAGTGGCATAAAAAAGGCACACCTCCTCCAAAGAAGTTTAAAGTGTCACAATCGGCTGGAAAGATTATGGCGACTGTCTTTTGGGATACAGAAGGTATTTTGCTGATCGATTATAAAGATCGTTGTGTGACTATAACGGGACAGTACTACGCTTCTTTATTAGATATATTGTAAGAAGCCATCAAGGAAAAAAGAAGAAGAAAGCTGTCAAAAGGTGTGCTCCTTTTGCACGACAAAGCACCCGTCCACACGTGCCATGTTGCGTCGGCTGCCATGCACCGATGCGGATTCTAACAATTAAACCACCCACCCTGCAGTCCAGACTTAACCCCCAGCGACTATTATTTGTTTCAAAAAATGAAAAAAGAGCTGCGTGAAAAAATTTGGCGACGATAAAGAAGTGAAGTCCACAATTTCGGCCTATTTTGATAGCCAAGACAAATCATTTTTTTTCGATGGTATTTATAAATTATTTGAAAAATCGGAAAAATGTATTAAGGTTAAGGGAGAATATATTGAAAAGGAAAAATAGTTTCATGTATAATTTCAACCCCCTTCCCGCTAATTCCACGAACTTATTGACCTCCCCTATATATACTATATACTATTCAAATTAGTTGCGGTTAAACAGCAGAGCTCTTAGAAACTAAGTTAACAAGCTGAACTAAGCATCTGGATAGATTAACTTCCGCAGTGTGATTTCTATTGATGCTTCAATGTTCACTGTAATTTAATATGGAAATGATACTTAGATTTAAAAAGTCATGATAGATTTTTGTAGGCTCACATTTAAACGAATATCAAAACATTTAAAAAATGCACATAATCGATTATTTTTTCACATCTCTAGTCCGCAGAGAAAATAAATTGCAGCCTAAAGCTGATCATGCTAATATTTCATAAATTATTATATAATTTAAAGTTGTGTAGTGTTAGTCCTTGTTAATATTTTATTTATGAAATAAGTGTTTTTCAGTGGGAGTGTACTTTTTAAATCTGACCGAATAATACTGAACCATACACCAAAATAATATGGTCGTAAACAAACCTAACATTTGTTGTATGATTTGCTATATGTGTGCATTTTTTATTCCTTTAATTATTTTTTTTCATCTATATTCATAAAAAAATAATGTGCCTTTATCTATAAATAGAATAATGTTTAGCAATTGATTTTCCCGTCATTACGTAGGAGTCGACTAAGGGACCAGGGCCAGGGACTAGGGATAAATAGAATCAATTAGGCGATAGGTTAGCAACCTGTTACCAATGTTCCATTATGACATCGCAACCCCAATATTCATGCTAAAAAGTGACCTAGGAGATATTATATATCCGAGATTCTGTCCACCCAGAAGAGATTAAAGGACGTGAACGTATATGTAATTTACAACGCCCTCTCACGGTCCAAAAAAGAAGGGTCCAAGAAATTACACGGGTCTGAATTTCGCGCCCGAAACAGGAATATCTCTTTCCGGTTAAATATCAATGATCCCGTTTCCGCCAGGGTTGATTGGGATTCAACCCGCAGAATGTGTTAACAGTCTATTCCCATTGGTGAGGTACTGAGCCGAGGGTTTAGTAGCATGAAACTTATTTTCACTTTCTTTGTAGGAAATAAATGACACGAAGATAAGCGTTTTAAAAACTAGAATAGTCATTTTACAAGTTTAACATTTTGTATAATATTTTTTTAATTTATCTGTTACTATATCATAGTGTCACAACCTTATTTTTATGAAGCGAACCTTATTGTAAGTTCAATAATTTCAGAATCCTTAAGTATTATACTGAAATATAAAATTGTTTCCTTCATGATTAATGATTATATTAATGTCTCCAAGGGTGGCTTTGCCAAAAACTATTTTGCTACCCTACACTTACTACCTACTACCTTACCTACCTACTCTGATATTGATGATTTAAGTATATGTAGTTATTTTCTAAATAAATCGGAAATGTAGTACCTCTGATCTCCCTAGTGTCTATAAGATTGCCATCATTTCTATTCTATATACGCCCTAAAATAGCACATACAGTATTGTTCTAGTCTAGATAAGTTCAATGCTAGCCCTATTCCTTCGGTAGGATTCGTATTCTATTCAAGGGCGGGCGTTTATTGATGGCTCTTACGCGATACCCTATTACAGCTTCGGCTGTTTGTTGGGCGAACTATTACCATTACCATAACAAGTGTATTTGTCTGGGCTTTGTATGGATGTGTGTAGTTAATAAGTTAACAGAAAGTGACCATAACAGTACAGACAGTTGGCAATAAAATCTCGTTTGTGTTATTTTACGTGGATGTAACACCCTACGGACTGATAAATTTCTAGGTGTAGCCTATGATAATTTTATATAGTTGTAGATTAGGTTAAATATTAAATGTATAAACTTCGTATTAACTTACTTAAACACTCATCAACTCTACGTATAACTAAAATTTATGACAACACCGAGTTTATTTCTTTCGGGGTGGATATAATCTCAAGAGCCACTATATAATATCTGTTAGGTCTCTTATAACAAGAATATTGGAGTAAAAATGACATATAAAACCTTGGGGACAGGTTGCTAGTCCAATGCATTACGTTTATCCCCAATCCTATAGTCGCTTGCTACGACATTCTGAGAAGAACAGCAGTCTAGATTGCAAAATCTACTTTGCCTTTTGCCACCATGCGAAATAATATCAGCAATAAGTGAATCTCATTATGAATATTGTAATATAGTAAAAATTTAAGACTGCTTCCAAGATTCAAAACAGCTGCAGACTAGAACAAACACATTTATCTCTCAATAGAGTTCCAACTTGTTAACCATCTCCTAGATTGGATTATTCGAGACAATATCTCAGATTTATCCTCTTGCAGGAGCTTTTATATAAATTGCCTTCACTACGCCCTCTCGCGACGTTATAACTGAACGCTGTTTATTTGCATTTGAGGCAATATTGTGGCGAGGCTTATGGCTCCATCTAGTGGCAGAACCTGTGTATTCCGAGAAGTTGTTAGTGGTAGTAACTAGGCTGAATGTAATGTTTTGGAAATTTATTGAAAATGTAAAATTGTATAAAATTTAATGTCTTATATGTTTACTGCATATTATATGCAAAAACGTCTTGTTAACTTTATCAGAGCGAACAATACCCAAGAATCAGAAAGTCTTTAAGATGATTTCTAAAATTATTATCGTCGTAGAAAAGACAAAATCAAATAATGAATAGGTACATGTAGGTAGCTTTTATCTAGATATTTGTATATTATTCAAGACTTAACCAAGTTATTACGCCAATAAACGACCCATATGTAAGTACAGTCACAATCAAAATTATTTCATTTAACCTATGGCATTAACACAAACATATACCAAAACTTACCACACTAATATCGTAATGTAAGGTCATAAATCATTTAAGGTCCTGTGGTATTCCAGTGACGCATCACCACTAATTAATCCCACAAATCACACGTTGGCATTCTAATTGTTAGAGGCAGACAATGTGACCAATCACACAGCTGTGTAATGGTGGCCTAGCTATCATTTGGCACTGGATATCATGTATTATACCTTAATGCGATGCTAGTAAATTTTGTAATTAAGTACGTATGATGACCTCCTTGGCGCGATCGGTTAGTCGCCTGAACGCTAATCGTAAGGTCCCGGGTTCGATTCCCGGAAGAGGCAGTTTAAGAACTAAGCTTTTTTTTCCTTTTTTATTATTTATGGTATATATGTATTTATCTATATATAATAAAGTTATTTTTCTTAAATATACGTTGACTAGTACACAAGTCTTAAATGTACTTAGCAAGAAGTTAGTTCTTTTGGTGTAATAATGTCCAAATATTATTATTACATACATGTGTAGCTAAGTGAAAGTTCGGTAATGCAAAACAGTATATAGAATCCGCTTTTAAGGACTGAAATCTCTTTCAGAGTTCACAAAACTTAAAGAGCACAATATTTGTTAAATTACATTACATTAATGGGTATATATGAATGTATATGTTTACGGACCAGTGATGTAGCCTAGCTACATCGTATACTGAGGCAGCATCCTTTTCACTGCATTAACGATGTCCTTTGCATTTTTTTCATGTTTGTGTTTTGTATGTTATGTAGTAAATATTTTTTTTTCTTTCTTTCTTTCTTTATATATAAACAATGGGTTTGAATATCACCTACATAATTTTAGGATTTTCGGTTGCTATTACCATTCTATTCACAGAGAACGGTCCTTTATTTTGTAGAAATGAAAATCCATCACTTCAGATTGTGTACATTTACGAAATGCGTCGAATACTACGGTGAGGGGAAAATCGTGAGGAAACCTATCTGTTCCCTGAATAGGTAATAGTTAGTGCTTGTAAATGGCGACATGGCTTGCCACCTGTCTCATTGAGTACTGACTATCTGGTCAACACGTAGGTTTGATGCCCATAGAATTACTACCTTCTCTATTGCGGAGATGAACACTTTAAACATCTGACTACCCCGCAAGGGTTAATGGTCGTGGACGCGTTTGTCTTTTGTCTTCGACGTCAGAGACTATCACCGCCGAGTTCTTATGTGAAGGAATATGAATGTCAATGAAGGGAAAATCGTTAGTCAGGATCGGGATGGAGATCCGTGATCCCTGCTTACCCCTCTACAGCGAAAGGAGCGTGATGTATATGTATGTATGATGTAATGCAGGTCAAAGTAAATATGTACTATCCGCTTTCGAAGTGGAGAGAACCTGGAATATTCGATATCTCCTCAGTCACTACGCGTTTGTTAATTTACATTGTTGGGTCAATACGTGGGTTCGAGATGGCTATAGGATAAACACCTCTGCAATTGCAGATATGGACGTCTTAAGCTTTGACTACCTTCAAGGGTCGTTAAAGCGTTTTTAAGATTAATATTGCTTTAAAATATCAGACTCTTCCATTACCTCTTTACCCCTCTGAGGGATAAATAGAATTTAATAACTACTTTCCTGTGTGGAATATTATCAAAGGTGACTAAGAAACTAGGGGTATTAAATATAATAAAATATATAAGGTGATGCTGTAGTAACTTGTCATAATAGTAGCTAATAGCATAATAATAGTAATAACTAATTTTTATCATTGAGTAACATACATATACATCAACCCAAGAAATCCCGTTTACCCTTAGTCCCTTAGTTGTCTCCTATGACATATCGGCAAGAACGGCAGCTATTTAGAATCATTTTTACGTCTAACACCACCCAGGCTAGCTTGAGACATTGTAAATATGTATTAGTAAATTTTAACAATAAATCTTATATCATCAGGCACCCTATGTTTTCCACACAGACAAGCTACTTAAATATAAAAATAGCAATACTTCAGTAAAGTATATATATAATAATACTTACATTCATACTTCAATGAATGATTGATTATACACAAGCTCAGTATTCATTTTAAATATAAACAAGAATAATGTATTTATGTTTAATGTTTTTAATGAAAAACTATTATTTCAAATAATACACATGCATCCAACTGTTTAGCTCTTTGAGGTAGTTAGAAGCTTAAGTGACTGTTGACACTACAAATGTACCCGGTAACGTAAGCCCACGTTTAACCAGAGACATTGTGTCTCCTGTGACATATTCAAGTTACACGGCCTACATATTCTGACACCTAGAGACAAATGTTTGATGTTAGCATTACTACCATAAGTCAGAGAGAATATACACTGTGCCTTAAGAACTTTTGAGAGTGAAGTAATCCCGTGCTAGCCTGGGACGTAAAAGGAATGCTAACTAGCTGCCGTTCTTCCCGGCATGTCATAAGCGACAAAGGGACTAGAGTTCAATTGGATATTTTGGACGATGGGCTAGCAATGTCTCACTGATGATCCATTATGACATCATAACCTTAACATGCTAAAAGTGACCTAGAAGATATTATATCTCCGTTCAGTCTACTCCAACAAGATTAAAAAACGTGAATGTATATGTTTGTGATAGGTGATAAACCTCATGGTTTACGATTTGTATTAAATACTATAATAGCAGTTTACAGTGTCATTAATAAACTTGCAATGCTTGCTGCAATTTTATAACAGAGAGTTCATAAATAAAAGAGTGATTCTTACTTCTAGTATTCTTTTCGTTTCAGAAGCAAACTATCGTATTTCAATTTAGAACGAAAACGTATTTAGAAATATTTAATATAGTTTTCCTTTGATACCTTCTCCCTGGGGCTGAACAAAATGCTTTTCCAATTCCAACAAACAACATTAATAAGTTGAAATATGATCCAAAAGATAATACAATTCAAGTAAACTATTGTTCTGCGAGTTTAATATAGTGATAAACTAGCTGCTGTTCTTTGCGAAACCGTATATAAGGCGTCTCAAAAACTAGGGGTACATTGAATTTATTAATCAAAATAAAAGCGACTTGACACCTATATTAAATATACACAACTCAAACTAGCTATTTGACCTGTGGCTTAATTATATTGATAAACTAGCTGCTGTTCTTTACGGTAATAGTTCATTGTAGAAGACAACTCAGTAACTAGAAGATTGAATCTATTTTTCCGTTCTTTGCCTATTAAAAGGCGTATTAAAATTGAAACTATTTATGAAATATGAGTAAGTTGGTAACAATATAGAATACGAATGACATCACAGCCTGCACTTATGCTTAAAATGATTAAATATATGTACTATCTGTGAGTTTCTGTCCACTCTAAAGGAATAAAACGACGTGAGTGTGTAATAATAATACACTTCTGGACACATCTATTGGCCCACCTTGCATTTTCAGTTTTGTTTGGTCCTAGCTAAAATTTTATATTAGGTCGAGCAAAAAGTTTTTATGCAGTTTTGAACCTGGCACATTCATAATTTCATTTAATAGTCTTTTTTTGAATTTCGAACAAAGAATTTAAAGAAACAAAAGACAATTTGGAGCCTGTTTGTTTATATCAAACAATCGAATACTAAGAAAACTTGACTTTATTTGTTTGTTTTGATTTAATTCTTGAAAGTGTGATTAATATCATTGGTTTTGCAACAAACATTATTTATTCATAACATTAAGGTGAGGTTCTATCAATAATCTATGGATACTCCACCTGAAATCGCCGCCCAAGCCGTGGCACTTATTCAGGCCGGACACAGCCAAAGAAATGTGAGTGCTCAACTTAATGTAAGTCGATCTGCGGTCCGAAATGTTTATCGAAGGTTTCTAGAGACTGGCGGCTTTGTTCGTCGCCAAGGAAGGCTACGATCTCGGGTCACAACTGAAAGGCAGGATCGATTCATCGAGATGACCAGCTTGAGAAATCGTCACCTTACCTCCATTGAAATACAAAACCAACTTCGCGACTTCCACGGAGTATCTGTGAGCGCTCGAACTGTTCGGAGAAGGTTAAAAGAACGTGATTTGGTACCACACAAGCCAGCTAATGGGCCCAAACTAACGTGAGCCCACCGAACAGCGCGCCTTCATTTTGCACGCACTCATTTAAATTGGACACAGCATGATTGGAGCAGTGTACTCTTTTCTGATGAGTCTAAAATTGTGTTACATGGTAATGATGGAAGGAAGAAGGTCTACCGACGTAAGGGAGAGCGTTTCGTACAATGCTGCTTTGAAGAGAGGGTTGCTTATGGCGGTGGCTCATGGACTGTCTGGGGTGGTATATCCGCGAGTGGCAAAACTCAACTTGAGGTAGTTACAGGACCACGGCTGCCAGCATTAAATGCTGAAAGGTACATTCGCGAGTGCTTAGAATCTCACGTGATACCACATGCGGACTATGTGGGCTCAAATTTCCTTTACATGCATGATAATGCAAGAGCCCATACGGCCGACATCGTCAGGGAATATCTTCGGGATGTGAACATCACAGTTATGAACTGGCCAGCCAGAAGCCCAGACTTGAACCCCATTGAGCACATGTGGGACGAGCTCAAAAGACGTGTTAGGGCTCGTCAGCCAGTTGCCGTGACGATGCGGGAGTTGAAAACTGCCATAGAAGAGGAATGGGAGATGATCCCTCAAAATTTTATAGAGCGGTTGATAAACTCTATGTCTAATCGTATGAGAGCTGTGTTAGATGCCCATGGAGGGAACACGCGTTATTAAATTAAACCTTTATTTGATAAAACATGTTTTTTTTCAAAAATCAATTATTGTGTTTTTTATTCAAAATGGCGCATACCCGACTTGTTAGGCGTAGCTGCATGCCGTATGGTATTCTGAATTCAAATTAAAAACAATATGAACGAAAAAGATGGTAAAATGTATCAGGCTTATAACTGCATCAATAGTTTTTGTTCAATCTAACAATTATATTTCGGTAGGGGCCATCGAAACCTAAACTCTAAGGTGGGCCAATAGATGTGTCCAGAAGTGTATATTTTTATCCAATTATCATATTTCGTTACAATTACAATGATAGTGATGTCGTAAAACCTATACATTCCTTTCAATATTATCAAGAAACTAATAAATTTTAATCTTTTCGGCTTAACAAGCCTTGCATTTGAGATACCCAAATCCTATTTATCTATGTCTATCGATATCCTATCAAGGCACGGGTCGTATTGCCACATCGCCATAGTATTATTCTAGTTCACATCTAAACATGTACTGGTTACTAAGCTTTGTAGTGTTTTTAACCTTATCTAGTGTTTGCAATGGAAGCAAACATGATATTTATAAGGGGTAAGTTTATAGCGAATAAAAGTATTTTTATTACAAAGTCTCTAGCTGATATGATATTGAATAGATAGAAGTCTATTGGCTTTTCTCTAACATATAATGAGGTTTCTCTAACATATAAATGTAGGTATTTATCTGGATGCCTATACCATATGTGACGAAAAGTTGTTTTACTCTTTGGATGATCACAGATTAAATATGATAGTACGAAGATAGATTTATGACATTGGTAAAAACTTTTAATGGTGACAGGTTAACGAACTCTGATTTTTTAATATATTTTTATTTTATTTATTACATACATGTACATACATTCACGTCCTTGAATCCCTTTCAGGGTAGACAGAACCTTTAATATCTCCTTTTTGCACAAATAATTGGTTTGCGATGTCATAATGAAACATGGGTCACGGGTTACTCACCCATCGCCCAAAAGATTCTATTTACCTCCGTCCCTTAGTCGCTTCTTACGACATGTGGAGAGAACGGCAGCTAGTTTCTTTCTTTTTACGTCACTGACTGCAGGACATACTTACTCGTGTCCGGTTCTTATTGGGACCGGTTAAACACTATTTGATGAATGTGAAGCTTTGATCATATTCTAATGATATTATTATTAAGTTTAATGTACACATTGTCTGCAGTTTCTTGGCACTTCTTCTCTGCAGAGATTTTTCTTTACGAACTGCCATTCGTTTTATTAATTAAATTTGATTTATTTTAATAATTAGTGTATATTAATGACACATTTTTTTTTATAAAAAATATTTTTTTTTCACTTTCAAAAAGATGATTTGATTTTATGATCATTATATTAAATAAAAAGATTTTCATTTCATTTCTACATAGCTTTATGATATTTCAATTTGCAGACACAAAGTCTTCGCAGTATCCTTAGAAAATGACGATCAGCTGAGGTCATACGGCGAGATGGTAGAAAGGCTTTACTTAGATGAATTGAGAGAAGGCGCAGTTAAAGTGAGGGAGGCTTTAGTGTTAACTACCCCTGAACAAGAGCCTGAATTGACTGAGGAACTGAACAGGATGGGATTGACATATAATGTGCATATTGCTGATGTTGCTAGGTAAGTATATCCCTGAAGTGGAAACAGAATATACACTATAATAATATAATTTACGCTATATTGAAAAAAGGTGACGTTAGGTGTACCTATAACCGCCGAGAGTGTATGAGAAGATGTATGAATGTCAATGAAGCGAAAATGGTCTGTCAGGATCGGGACAAATGGGGATCCGTAATCTCTACTTACAATAATCAGGGGTGATGTGTATGTATATATAATTTACAAATATTATATTCTAGAATATTATTAAAACTAGTAATAACCTTTTGTGTTTTGTATACTTTCTTAAACATACTAGATAATTTTAAGACCATTAGCCCTTGCGGTGTAGTCAGAGGTTGATTGATCTCAGTAGCTGAGAATTTTAGTGGAGGTTGAGCTTTGTTTTGTTATATTGAAATATGAACTACCGTCTTTTAGCTTAAGCCTCTGATTACCTCAGTAAGTTTTACAGTATTGAAATGATTCAACACTAGTTTGAGAAATTTCACCATTGAAAAGTAAACTATGACGGGAAATACATCAGAACTCTTTTTTGGAGTCTTTTGTTCTGTTCACTCTTTAGAATATTATTGACCGTAATATAGATGAACGTTTGTTGTATGTTGTAGTTTCTTGGACAGACAAGATAAAGAAATAGCTGAGAAGAACAAATTGAGAACTGCTAGAAATTTACCTTTTAATGAATATCCTAGGTATGATGAGGTAAGTGAATGTAGAGAATAAATATGCTTAAAGTTATTGTATGGTTCCTAATTTATACAAGTAATAAGTTAATTAATAATAATTTTATTGTTAATTAATAAGTTTTTCCGTGTTTTTAAGACTTGAATCGTAACTATTTGGTACATGGTATTTTGGTGCTATTTCTGCCCGGTATGTCGGTAGATTAGTATTTACATACATTCGTTTCTACGTCCCCAAGGGGATAAGCAGATACTATTGATTGCTACCTGGACCGATACTGACAAATCTGTATTACTTTACTAACATCCATTAACTTTCTCATATACATTGCATAGATTAGTTTTAAAGTTTTACTTTTAAGTTTGTCATCCGCTTTCTATACTTCAAAAACGGTTTACTACATGGTACCATTGATACTGTCTTTATAAAACTTAGTCTAAAGTAGGCATATACAACTTAACAATGATGAAGATACCTGAATTTTCCACAAGGTATAAAAGTCGTAATTTCTGCGTATGTAATGGTTCACTTTGAGGTTTTCCAAGTAATAATAACTTTCTTCAGGAATGTTGTTTAACTTCTGGGTATTCAAATTAATTTATGAGAAATGCCGGTTAATATTCCAAGAAATTTAATTCAAAACATTTGGTACTGAATATTACTTTTTGTGGCTCCTGTTCTTGAGATGGTCTGTAATTCAATTAGTATATTCACACACGCCTACACCAACATTTTCTGACATACAGGTAATATAGAAACGTATGTATGTAATAATCAAATTGGAGACTTTCTTCTCAAATGTAAGTAAAGTGTACGGCGCAACGAATAGTAATAAAAATAAATATTTATTAATTTATTACAATCAGAACATTAAACTATTAAAAATTTTGAAGTAGAAAGAACAATTCTTTTAATTAGAATCGCTATTTATAATATTATACTGCTAACTTAACTTACTTATTACGAGCAAAGCTAAAATTATTGGGTTGTTTACTTATAACTTGTACGTAGTGTGAAGAACAGAAGAGCATGTATGAAAAGGTTAATGGGTGTGAGTGAAGCAAGAGAGATTTATCAGAATCGTTCAAAGTGGCGTTCGATAGTCTCTGTCTATCCCTTTAAGGACGTAGAGGCGTTAATGTATGTATGTATGTTATACCGAAAACAATGGATGAAACAATTATCTTTATTTAGATTTTTGTGTGTTTATTAGAGTAACGATGTTACAAATTAAAAATACTTAATGAGAATTCTAGAGTTGAAAATCAATAAAAAATAACACGTATGGTGTCTGCTTACCCTTTTAAGCGGTTTTATGTTATACATGGTATTAATGAATTCTTAGACGTAATTATAGTACGATTTAATTAATGTGTTCTTTGATTAGATATGTACCAGACAGATTACTAAGATTATAGTGTTTAAATGAACTCTGTGCTAATCTGCTATAAAGACATACATAACTATCTAGGATAGTATATATCTGTCTCTTTGTTACCTTTATTTTATATATAAATGTCATTAATTAGTAATAAATTTACAATAATTATTCTAGACATATATTCAAATGCAATTCCTCCAGATCCAGAGAGAAATCCATGCTGTATTACTATTTATCCAACATTCTTTCCACTCCAAAATTAATAAAAAAAGATTAATATATGTTTATGAACATCTTTACAATAACATTGTGTTTCGGATTATTTAAACGCTGAAACATTAAGTATACTAGCCACCTCTACAAAAATAACAATATCACATTGGGTTATGACTATTTGTTTAAAATCTGTATATCAAGGTATCCACAAAATCACTAACTTCGCAATTCTGACTGAACTGAACCTCTGACTACCCCAGAGGTAAACGATTTAACCTTCGTCTTATTACCTTATTACCACCAGGTCAACGCCTACATGGCTCAACTAGCTGCGGACTATCCCACCCTCGTAACCATGGTAACGGCCGGACAAAGCTACGAAGGTCGTAACGTCAACTATTTGCTAGTTTCCACAACCAACTTCACGGATGCTTCTAAGCCAATATACTTTTTGGACGCCATGATTCATGCCAGGGAATGGGTGACCACTCCCGTCACGCTGTACACGCTGCATCGTTTGCTGGTGGAGAGATCTGCTGAAGATGCTGAGTTGCTGGAGAATATTGACTGGATTGTGATGCCTATTGTCAATCCAGATGGGTACGAGTATACTCATACTGATGTAAGTTGTAAGATTTTATTGTATTGTTGGTAGTTTTTGTCAGGTTAAAGTTAGCGCTTGTAAATTGCGACATGCTTACCTGTCACATTGAGCACTGACTATCTGGTCAACACGTGGGTTCAAGGTGGCCTTAGAATTACTACCTTCGCAATTGCGGAGATGGACACCTGAACCTCTGACTAGCCCAGGGTTAATGGTCGTGAACGCGTTTGTCTTTGTCTTTTATTTAAAGAGTTTTGGCTTCGAGGTTGATATATGTGTAATACCGAGTGTTTATGAGGTGTATCAATGAAACGAAAGTGATCTATCTGTCAGGAACGGGACAAATGGGGATCCATGATCTTTACCTACCCCTATACAGGAAATAAGGCGTGATGTATGTATGTTAATCTCAATTTCCTACCACTTAACACTTAGGAATGAAATTTGAAATCATCAGTTTGAAATTAGCCATGGGCTGTAGTATTATATTATCTGTTGCCATGGTTATGTTCCACTGATGACAGACACTCAAATTCAGAGTATTATACAATATAAAAAGGTCGTTTTATACATTAATTCCGACTATTATACAAGATAAAAAGGTCATTTTATACATTTTATTCTAGGAGCGCCTCTGGAGAAGAACCCGCTCTATTAACCTCAACGTAAGCACGACCTGCGTAGGCGTTGACGCCAACCGGAATTTCGACGTGAACTGGAACACGTTAGGGGTGTCCAGCAACCCGTGTTCCAACACTTACCCTGGAGCGGAGGCCTTTTCTGAAGTGGAGACTCGATTGGTTCGGGACCTCATGTTTCAGTATATTGATAGGTAATGTATTAAGAGAAGATGTGAAGGTTTTTGCGTATATCTCTAGAGAAGTATAGTTTTGTGTTAAAGGAAATCATCTCTAATAGAGAGAGAGAGAGAGCGTGTTCATTTAGATAAGTGATAGGGTGCAGTATATATAATTACCCGTGCAAATCTAGGACGTAAAAGAACGCTAACTTGGTACCGTTCTACCTGGCATGTCATATAGTAGTGACTTCGGGATTAGTGGTAAATGGAATCTATTTAGCGATGTGCTATCGAATCTTACCACTGTTTCATAAAACATCACAACCCTTATAGTAGAGCTTAAAAGTGTTTTACGAGATTTATTAACGAGTATCCAAGGTACTGTTCACCTCGAAAGAAATTTAAGGGCGTGAATGTACATGTATTTGTGTAGTATCTATATAGGTAGTTAATGATATTGGGTATCGAGGGGGTTTTGAAAAACATATTTGTGTCAAGATGATGGTGGCTGTTGACTCTAACGGTTGAAAGATATTTTTGGTTGTATGTCAACCTTATCTGTTCCTAACTTATAAAAAAGGAAGTATTGCTTTTTATGCTGCTTACTTTACTAATCTGCTTACATTTGTTAACTGAGCATAGTATTATATTATCTGTGACTGAGCTGAAATCTTATTTATAAATAGAAAATAGAATAGTTAAACAATTTGTGAAAGAAACTGAATTGACTGTTACAGTTAGTATAACTCATTACTATTCCACGTTACATATTAATTTCTTTAATTAACTGTGATCTTTACAAATCTACTGAAAAAAAGAAAAAACCTTTGTGAGTTGAAGGATAGGGTAAGTATGCGACAAAAGAATATAGTATCAATATAAACTAGAACTATAAGTTCGGTGGTGGAATATATTGATACTCTACCGTATATATGTACAAAATTTCCAGGTTATGGATTATTTAAATTTATTTTACCTTAATTAAGTTATGTGTATTATTTGAGTATTAAAATATGCATTTTGTTAGGCGTGTATTTATGTATCAAAATTATCCTTTTTATTACGTAATATATTATTATTTCAAGAGTATTATTTAAACAAATATCAAAATAATGCTGAATCGCATATCAAAAATACTGAATTGTACACCAAAATAATAATTCTAATCATGTCCCAATCTTAACCTAACCTTTGATATACGTTTTTACTTAATTTTGGTGTAAATTCAGTAATTTTGATGTGCATTTAATTTTATTATTTTCCTTATTATAATATTATTTCATAAGTATAAAATGTAATAAATTATTTTATTCCTATCTACAATATGGTTGGTTCTTTGGTACAAAACCAATTATACTCACAATACAACACTGAAATTTTGACAGTTTATTTATCTATCTATCTATCTTTAATACCTTCTTTTCATATCTTTTAAGTTTATTATTTTACTCTATTACTATCCCATTCTTTTTATATCTTTCAATATATTATTTCCCCACTAACTTCATTCCAGAATTGGCATATACCAAGACATTCACAGCTATGGAAACTACATCCTCTATGGTCAGGGGAACACGACAGTCGTAGCAAACGGAGTCAGGGTCCACCATATGGCAGCACTGATGGGTGCCCATATAGATGCTGTGAAACTGCCTCAAGCACCATACTATTTAGTTGGGAATAGCGCTTTAATTCTGTACACCTAGTCTGGCAGCGCTCAGGATTATGGTTCGGTAAGATATTGGAAAAGTTTGGGTGTAATTGAAGTATGGGTGATATTTTTATGTATGCTATGGGTATTTGAATAGAGGGTTATTTAAGTGTATGTATGCATCAATAAATATAATAATATAAAGTAAGATTAGCTCTAAATGTATATATTTTTACATTTCAGCCTTTGCTATGTAAATTTAAAAAGACGAAAACATTTATATAGCAACTCGGATTTGATACTTTTAGGTGTATTTGAATTGCACTATATAATATCTTATTTATAAAGTATTGTAGTAGTAATAATTATATACTTATTTGTAATATGGAATAACTAATGGTATATTCACTTCATTATAATAAAATATTCATACCTAAGCGTATCTAGACTAACGACAATCCATTTTAGTAAAACTGTATCTAAAATTACATGTATGCATAATTATATATGTACGTATATATAACATAAAACTATTTCTTGCAGCACGTTGGAATCCCATTTTCATACACTCTTGAACTACCAGGATATGATTACTTATTCGAAGTCCCTTATGAATATCAGGACCAGATCAACAGAGAAACGTATCAAGGAATAGTAGCTACTGCTAAGCTAATGTTAACGTATTATAGAGCTGGTATAATTGGAAATACTAACTAGGAAATTGTGTAATAAACTATGTATTCTTTTCTAACGTTAATTATAGTATTAGTTTAATACTTGTTATATATTTATATTGTAAATATTTAATGATTATACAAATTGATATTGTGTTATTTTACGTTAAATAGTAAATATTTAGTCTAAATATTGTAAATTTATATGTAAGGATCAAATAATGCTGTAAATATATTTATGAGTTCACATTGGTTTCATTAAAACAATAAAATACCCTCTACTCATATTATTTGTAAACGATCGTATACAAAAAAACAAAAGAAAATGTCGTTGTTTATGTCTTGTTATTCTTATAATTTCTATGCTGTACAACTATGCTATACAAAGTCTACAATAATAAATATGAAACAAAACCAATGATAATGAAATAATCTCGAGTAAGTGCGATTTTTATAAAATTTTGTTTATTGATGGCCTTATATCTATTGTTTAAGCTATCAAAGTGCGATTTTTATTAATATGTGAGATTCTTGGTAATAAGAATAAGGAAAAGAAGATATTGGGGTTTCTACTGCGTTTTTCTTCGGTAGCAGAGGCTAGCGGCGTAACCATGGCGACCGAATATCAAGAAATGTAAACGCCAAACTGATGCCTTTCGCCTTTGTACTTTCGCCAAAATAATCATTATCATTAAATGGCGAAATAAATAATTTAAAAAACTTATGTAATGTTTATGACTTATGATTAAATGAAAATTAAAGAATAATATAATCCATTGGGCAGAAAAGATTTACAAATATAAAATCAACAAGACTCACACTAAGAGAATGTTGTATCGCGTGCGCCCACACTATATTAAAGTGATTGAATTTAAATTGAAATCTAATAAAAGAAGGAAATCACAATATATTATGCAATAAAATTCATGTTAATTTTATTACTTAAATTAATAATACGATTGCGCATTCCTTAACGCATTCTTCATTTTCAACAAGAGGTATGCCAACCTGACTGTTTACCGTTACTGTACCATGATGAATAAGTTTCCTCGATTTCTTTTGCCAATTTACCGAAACCAGCAGGACAGAATTGCCTCACTACAACTGATGACTTTGCTCGAATTCGGTCATCGAATGAGAACCGGTGGAACCAATAAATAAGACAGGTTGTTCGGCAAAGTATGAGATGGAAATAAAAGCTATATTTATTGTGTATAAATTTATTTGTAAAAGAAATATGATGGTCTTATTTAGCATTTATTTAGCATGATATTCAGGGTCCATCCTATACGCTTGTATTTAGTCCTCACAGCAATTTGCTCTCTTTGGACCCTTTGGTGGTGTTAATGTTCGTCTATTCTAAATGGAATTTAAAAAACCCGTTCGCGGCTAACGTGGTGTGTAATAGACCACTCAACTGTCACTTGAGTCGTATTTATGTATTAATAATGTGCAGTGAAAACAGATCTTTTTCTATTCTATACTAAATTAGAAAAAATATGTTCCTGTAACAATGTTCGTAATAATTTTCGAAATTTCAAAACATGAAATAGTTTTATTTCGCTATTATTGGAAACACATTCCTACAAAAAACGAATTCACGACCATTAACCCTTGCGGTGTAGTCAGAGGTTCAGGTAGTAATTCTATGGCCACCTCGAACCCACGTGTTAACCAGATAGTCAGTACTCAATGTGACTTGTGGTCAACCATGTCGCCATTTACAAGCACTAACTAGTACCTGCTCGACGAACAGGTAGGTTCCCTCAAGTTGTTTTCCCTCACCGTATAATTCGATGCATTTCGTAAAAGTGTTTTTATTACGAAAATGTACATAGAAAGTCATTAAACTTAATTTCCATTGGTACATACTCGAGCGGCATTTGAACCCTGTACCCACTGATACGGAGCCAAGCCCCAAACTACTAAGCTATGTCGAATTACCCATTCCTTAAGTCTAAATATTTTTTTATAGTCTATATATAACGTCTTACAGTCTTAATCTTTAAAAATGAACATGCACCTACATCATAACACCCCCTTACTCCACAGGCTATCCTTCTACCTAAACATCCATAGCCACGGAAACTACATCCTATACGGGCATGGAAACGGGACCGTTCAGGCTAACGGGAACAGGATTCACCATATGGCAGCGCTTATGGGTGCCCATATAGATGCATTGAAACTGCCTCAAGCTCCTTACTACCTCGTTGGGAATAGTGCTTTGATACTTTATTCTACTTCTGGCAGTGCCCAGGACTATGGAACGGTAAGTTGATGATAGTTAGAATTTAAATGGTTGTAGGCTGAAAAAGAATCTTTACGTATAATAGTAATAATAAAAAGCCTATACACAATACAAAACGTTTACAATAAAAAACTTCCAAACTAGGGGGATAACTTGTGCATGCTTTTGTCACAACAAAGGGTTTTGACTGAGCCTATATAGCCGGTTATACTCAAGCTTATAATAAGCTATATTAAATTCTGTTTCATATTTGTCGCGGAGGTTATCATAATGTATATTTGTATGTACGAGTAGTAAGGGGTTTGGTTGTGTGATTAAGATTTTGAATTCGTCAAGATAAGGTTTCGTATTAAATTCATATTAGAGCACATACCAATAAAAAATAAATGTTCTTTTATGTTTTATCCCTTGTTTAGAAAATTAAAAAACATATATATTTTATTATTTACATATAATGAACACACACATCCATAATTTTCGAAAGAACTTTCAAGGCTGACAATATTACTATGTCTGTCTAAATCTGATTCGCACTGTTCAAAAACCATATTAGTATCAGAATCACATATTATGTGTGTTAAATGTTAAGTAAATTAAAACAAGATAAGGTTTAAACTCAAGCTCTGAATTCCCTGCCACAATAAAAAGGGAGTGTGTATACACAAGTCGTGAAGCGTATGTATGTTCAAGTATATATGTTAAAAAACGGTACGAGCTAAATTTCATTTAATTTCCAGATAATCGGTATCCCCTTTTCATACACTCTGGAGCTGCCAGGCTATGGCTACCTATTCCAGGTACCCTATGAGATGCAAGACCACATCAACATTGAAACTTACGAAGGCATAGCAGCCACTGGCAGGCTGTTGATCACGTATTCCAGGGCTGGTGCAGTTTGAAAAAGCCCAAATAAAATGAATGTACTGAATTTGAAATGTTGGATTTGTAACATTTATTGTTCTTTGAAATAAATTTTTGTGCGTTGTTGTAATTTCTGTTTGTTGTAACGATGACATTTTATGAATGATTACATTAACACGATGATTAACGTAAATTCCCACACAGCTATCATTTGTAGTTTAAACTGATTACTTTTTGTTATATTAAATTAAAGTAAATCTTGAACATTTTATTCTTTCTTCCTTAATACTAAGATTTAGAACGTCTAATATCATCCAATGAATTATGCACACAAAGTACACACATCTTAAAGATAATATCAATTTATTTGACTTACGCTCATCAATAATGTGTACGTCATAGTAACTAAAATTATAAAAACCCGTACATTTCATATATGCATATTTTACATATGCAGTATACCTGACATCAATACTCGAAAAAAAAGCTAACTAGCCGCCCTTCCCAGCATGAAAGAGGCGACTTAGGGGCTAGGAGTAAATGGAATCCATTGACCGAAGGGCTAGCAAGCTGTCACCAATGTTACATTTAACATCAACACTTCAATATTTATGTTAAAAAGTGTCCTAAAAGATACTAAATCTCTAAGGTTCTGTCCACCCCGAAAAGGACGTGAATTTATATCAATGCTCTACCTATCTATCACACACAGTACATAATAATCAAGTACATAAGTGTATATTTATCGTTTCAAACCACATTACAATCTCAGCTAAGGTTAAATGAGTCCACGTGATTGGAAGCATTGTCATACAGCCTACCAGGTAAGTTTCTAGGTCACACGCCGTCTCTTTCTAGCTCACTTCCAAGGCTGTATGCAAGAGGAGTGCGGTTGAAAAGTGAAATGTCATTTTGACAGTGACAATCAGGTTTTGCGCAGTGACACTCGTGTTGTTTTGTTTTTACGTGAATTTGTTTTGTATTTACAGATAATTTGTGTTTATTATACGTATATAAGTGTTTATATTAAAAAATAGTGATTGGTTAATCAAAAATCATGTTTCCGTCTACAGAAGTTGTTACAGTCTTTGTTGGAACTGCAGTAAGTACTAGGATTTATCATTGTTAGTCGAACTGTTATGCGAAGATTGGGTTTCCGTAATGAATAGTTTTGGCACGTAATGAATACATATTTATTTATATATGATTTTGCTGACAAATATCCATTATAATTAATAAATATTATAATGAAAGGCTATACAGTTTTCATATTCCATTCAATTAATACGATTTTAATTACATATGAGTATTACATATTTCTGTGTCATGCATATCTGGGACTAAAACTCAGTGTAACCAGCTGCTCTTTACTAAGCAGAGTACGAGTAAGATCACGACTCTAAGAAATGCCGGTTTTCAAGTAATTTTGGGCAATGGGCTGGGTCCCTTACACTGTTACGTTACATTGTAAATTTATTTAATATTATAGTCAATTATTGCAAATACAGAGAACTTTATAATTATAATTTTTCAGCACTTTTGGTATTAATTAAAGTTAGTAATATTAGTATCTAGTAATAATACCTACTTGTATGTTTAGTAATAATAGTAGCTATTAATACCTACTTGTTTGTTACAGTTGTTCACATTCGGTTTGAGTACAGTAGCTTTACTAGCCATAGCATCAAGGCTAGGCTACTTGAGACCTAGAACGAAGCCTACTGTGGAAAAAGCCTTACTCAATAAGACGATACAGGTTAAAAAGGAAAGTGAAGTCAACGAAAAGAGTTTATTGAAACATGAAGAAACGTGAATGATTTTTTAAGAAATAAGTATTATACTAAGTAATTAGGTTAAGAAATTCGTTACAAACAGACGTTAATACATTTGATTTTAAAGTTAGAATTATTAATGAGTTATTAATCATTATAGATCATAATTAATGTATTCGTATTTCATTTCAACAATTAGTTAAATAGAAAACCGCACTACTAGCAGTAATTAAATACTGTTACATATAAATGATAATTTTAATTTGAACTTACTATTTGCTACTACTATAGCTTACTAATTCTATTTTGTTATATATATATATTATATATACACGACGAATAATTACTTTAAAGTATAATGTATGTAGACATGTATGTATGTATCATAAGGTAGAGTTAACGTAGTTAACAATCAAGATATTGTCTTATCAGTCTAACTGTTAGATAAAGTTCTTAGGAGTAGAAACAAATTATAAATTGATGATTCATCATTTATCATTACGACTACTTCGGTAAAAAAGATGTAACTGCGGTATTTAATATTTTTGTACTTATTTGTATGTTACGACCCGACCGCTCTTATATATTTATTCTATATACATATATCAATTACCTTATTTGATAACATTTCTATTGTACGTATGTAGGTTGAATGTGAGTGTTGAGTTTTTGTTTTGTAAAGACATCGGGTTTTATCGAAAAAAATTATATAGACTGTCTCAAAGTCATTTAGTAATTAATAAGTACTTAAATTTGCTTTATTTAGATAAAACGTCACTGCTGAGTTAATAAATGTCTATTATATTCATAGTAGGTAAAACTAATAACTTATTTAAATTAATGTATTTCATCATTTAAATTGTATGATTGACACAAAAGCTAAATAGTACAAAATCTCACTATTTCATCATTTGGGCACAAAAATAAACATTTTTTATTTTAAAGTATTTGATTTAATAATATTACCTAAATTTAACATTATAGAATTAATATTAGAATACTCAAATGAAACCAAATTCCTATTTTCTCACTACAGACTCATAACCTGTCACGTTGAGTTCTGCTTATCTGATAGAACTAAATCTTTTATCGTTCAAAGACCTTTGACGTTATATATTTATTTATGAGAACATCTTGTTAATCTCAATAAAACACCATATTTCTTAGAAACAGCCACCAAGCGTATGTATGTATTAAATACAAAGAAAAAGAATTCTAAGACCTTCTGAAAATTCTAAGTATTCGGTCTTAGCTGTTTGGACAGGTGGTAAAACGCTAAAAGAATAAAAATCAAAATGTATGTGATTGACTTTCGCTAAGTCACGTGATCTTTCTATAAAAAACCCCCTTTATTTTTTACTTCTATTCTCATTGGGTTCTGTCTCATGTCTAATCGCCCGTTCACGAAACACGTTCACGACTATTAACACTTGCGGGGTAGACAACAGAATTTACAATTACTGAATCAAGCCTCCAATGACTGAGTTACGTTGCATTATTCAATTCTTCTATGTTGTTCTCCTCACGATGTTTTCCCTCACCGTAGTTTTTATTATTTCCACCCTGTATTTCAAATCTAGCTGAATCTATCAACTGTAGCTTTAGTAATATAGTCGCTTGAACGAGGGTGAAAGTTTGATTGTACAAATATGGGTTGGCGAAGTTACGCAACACCAATTAACGAAGTTCTAATTAGAAGACGGATTGCTGGAACAGGTAATTGATACTATTGATATTAAGCAATATTGTAAGGGTAACAGCGTAAAGGAATTTACTTATGTATGTAATTCTTGAAGGGGTGATGTGAATCAAAGGATGCAAAAACCTTTCTTTGTAGAGCCTGTTAATGACAATGATAAAGCTTATTAATATTATTATATTTATGTTTTTAATAAAACTTAGTAATTTTGTAATATTAAATTAGTACATCAGGACTAGATTAATATCAATTAAAACTATCATTATGTTGTAATTAGACTGTCATATTGATTTGCGGATCTTTTTTCAGTTGCTAAAGTTAACCCTTTCCCAAAATTTAACTCACAAATTCAGCTGGTTATATTTAAGGTAACAAAACCGTGATAATCTTCAAAGTTGAACTTAATTCAATTAGTTTGTCCCAGTAGTGATTGTCGCTTATTTACAGCCACTGGCACAATTAAAAGGCGGCACTAAAAATAGCCTCAATAAACGCGAACCGCACGATGCCAGAATACGAAACATTTTTACAGTAGTTCGGGTCTAGCATCATACGAACTATCATAGTAGTTACATAATTAAATATTTATTTACATATTCATATTGAGATTACTATGATACTCATTTTATAGAAGTCTAGTAACTTTATTAGAATTGCTATGCCCAATAAATTATAACCTAGTAATATGTTTCAATACCTATACTGTGTTAATCAATTTAGAATAAGCATTACTTTAGGCACCTCTGACTATGAATCCAGCTACTTAGCATTCCATTTAAGTCATACTCTAGCTGACATTAGTGCAAGCGGTGAATTGAAACGTTTTGACATAATTTAATGGTAAATTAATGTTTTCTATTACATTCATATACACAAATTTTCTGTTATAGTATTATATCATAATCTTTATACTCAGGTTTATCCACGATGAATATAGATTAATGATTAATTTTCCTGACTTTTGTTTAGTGTATATTTCAAAAAAATACAAAAGAAAAACGCTGTCACGACCATTAACCCTTGTGGAGTAGTCAGTAGTTTAGGTTTCCATCTCAGCAATTGCGAAGGTAGTCATTGTAGGGACACCTCAAAACCTTCGTGTTGACCAGGCAGTCAGTACTCAATGTGACAGGTGGTAAGCCAGGTCGCCATTTACAAGCACTAACTATACCTGTTCGACGAACAGGAGCAGTGGACTGACATATGAACTGACATAGGCTGATTGATTTAAGTATATTTCATATACCTCCATAATGTATGTTTTTGTACATTGCCATTCCTTCACCTCGCTGCCATGCCACGCCTGAAGAAACAAGGGTCCGATTGTCAGGAGCAATGTACAAATAGAACATGTGCGGCCTGAATCCCAATTAGCCCAAGCCTCGTATTATTGAAATGTAATTTTGGTAGTGAACCGTTTGCTCCGAAGGGTTACAGGAAAAGGTTATTTATTACGCGTGCGTTAGGTGCTAAATTGGAATGGCAAATCTTATTGAATACTTGGGTTGGTTGGTGGCACATTTATTTTGAAATAGCTAAGAGAAAAGCATGCATTAGAAAATTAGTTAAACAGTTTGCAATATGAATATTTTATTATTTCAACATAGATTTACAAATAAAAAATTAATGATAAAAGCTTTAACCCCAAAATTAAATTTAAAATACATAAATCATAGACTTAATTATTTATGGTTTTTAATGATTTCCTAAATGATAGCATCATCATCATCATCATCATCAGCCTGTATCAATCCACTGTTGGACATAGGCCTCCCCCAAATGACGCCACTTCTCCCTGTCAGTGGCCGTTCGCATCCATTCGATGCCGGCCAACTTACGTAGGTCGTCTTCCCACCTAGCCGGGGGGCGCCCCACACTACGTTTACTGAGACGCGGTCTCCACTCTTGGACCTTTTTGCTCCAGCGACCATCAGTCCTTCTGCATACGTGACCAGCCCAACTCCACTTCAGCGTGCTAATTCTTTTCATAATGTCGGTCACTTTAGTTCTCTGGCGTATCACCTCATTTCTGATGCGATCTACCAGAGAAACCCCGAGCATCTTCCGTTCCATTCCATTCCATTCCATTCCATTTTCGTTGAGCGACCTTGAATTTGTGAGCTAGTCCCGCAGTGAGTGTCCACGTCTCAGATCCGTACGTCATAACGGGGAGCACACACTGGTTGAAAACCTTCGTTTTCAGACATTGGGGTAAAGACGACGACGTTGATAGTAAACATTTTTGCATACCACCGTCATATTTTATAAATTAAATTTTTAATATAGTTGTGCATTATAATCCGTGAACATTATTGTGCGACCGACCGATGGCGGTATATCCATCCGAAAAGGGTAGGGAGGCCAAATACAAAGCCAATGACGGGCAGCAGCGTCATTTGTGCTAAAGTCCTTACCCCTGCGATCTCCAACCCGCCTGCCCAGCGTGGAGATTAGGACAATACCCCCCACAAAATAAAATGTCGGTACTGAAAAAAATGGCCCCGAGTTCCTGGCGGCACTGTCGTCCTGGCCACGGTGACGGTCGGGGTAGCGGCAGTGCCAGGGGTGCGAAGAATCCCCAGGCGTCGTACAAGTCACCAAAACGACTGACCGTGGCGACGTACAACGGACGCAGTCTCCGGCTAGATTCACATCTTGCCGAACTGGAAGTAGAACTTACAAAAAATCAGGTGGCATATCTTGGGGTTAAGCGAGGTCCGAAGACAGGGCGAGTACTGCTTAACTCTAAGCTCTGGCCACCTCTTCTACTTCCGGGAAGGAGACTGCAAGTCCCAGGGGGACGTAGGCTTCCTCGTCAACAAAGTCCTCTGCAACAACGTTGTGGAAGTGTCCAGTGTGTCGACACGGGTATCGTACATCGTTATTAAGCTCTCGGATCGATATTTACTTAAAATGGTCCAGGTGTATGCCCCCACATCGGCACACTCAGACCAAGAGGTAGAGGCCCTATACGAAGACATCGAACGGGCCTTACATCATACCACGTCCGCTCACTACAACGTTGTAATGGGGGACTTCAACGCTAAAGTTGGTCAAAGGGAGAGTGGTGAATTGAGGTTGGGGCCACACGGCATTGGCAGTCGGAATTCCAGGGGACACATGCTGGTTCACTTTCTTGAAACGCAGGGGCTGTATCTTATGAACACCTTTTATAAGAAAAAGCCCCAACGAAAGTGGACCTGGAAAAGTCCCGACGGAAAAACCTTTAATGAGATCGACTTCATCATGGCGGATAAAAAGCACATATTCAGGGATGTCTCCGTGATCAACAGGTTTAACACCGGAAGTGATCACCGTATGGTAAGGGGCACCCTGAATATCAACTATAAGCTAGAAAGGATGCGCATGATGAAGTCCACGCTCCGACCTACTCGACTGCAAATGGCCGCTGGTTCACCCAAGTTCCAACTGGAACTCCAGAACCGCTTTGCCATTCTGCACACCGTGACCAATGTTGACGAGGACCTCGAAAATGTGACCAAAATAATCGGTGAGGAAGGGAGCCGGTTTTGCAGGGCGCGAGCGGGGAACCGAAAGTCGGATCTCTCGGATGAGACTTTGGATCTTATGAGGTTAAGACGAGAAACTCCACAGAGATCTCCTTCGCAAAGTGCTACGCTAAACAAACAGATAAAGAAGGCAATACGACGTGACCTACGCAAGGCTAATGCTCTCCTCATAAAAGAGTTGATCGAGCAAAACCGTGGGATGCGAGTATTCGCCCGAAAACTGGGACGTAGCCACATGACGAAGTTGAGGACAGCTCGTGGAGACATAGTCACCTCTAAACCAGAGATCTTGTCTGAGATTGAAGATTTTTACGGCCAGTTATACCGCTTGCGCTGCCAATGTCCGTTTCCTGACGCTTCCGATTTGAGGGCCACATTAACACGCCACTTCACAGAGGACATGCCCGAAATAGCCATGGATGAGATTGAGATGGCCTTAAAACAGCTTAAAAATGGAAAAGCTCCGGGAGAGGATGGAATTACTTCTGAGCTCCTGAAATCTGACGGACGACCGGTTCTGAAGGAGCTCCAGAGAATTTTTAACAACGTCATCTTCTCCGGAAGAACTCCAAAATGTTGGGGCAGAGGTGTGGCTGTTCTTTTACCCTCTTAAAGAACCCTCTTAAAGAATTACAGGCATAAGCTGTTCTCGAGGGTTATCTCCAATAGAATCTCAGCCAGGCTAGATAGCTTTCAGCCTCCAGAACAGGCCGGGTTTCGACGGGGTTTTAGTACCATAGACCACATACACACGCTGAGGCAAGTTATACAGAAAACTGAAGAGTATAACCAGCCACTCTGCCTCGCGTTTGTGGACTATGAGAAAGCTTTTGACTCGGTCGAGACCTGGGCGGTCATGGAATCCTTGCAGCGATCTCAGGTCGACTGGCGATATGTGAGTGTGTTGAGACATATCTATGATTCCGCCATGATGACCGTTCAACTCCAAAGCCACGGCACGAAACCTATCCAGTTGCAGAGCGGTGTCAGACAGGGGGATGTTATGTCCCCGAAACTGTTCTCGAGTGCACTGGAAGATGTTTTCAAAACGTTGGATTGGGTTGAACGGGGAATAAATATAAATGGGGAATACATCTCGCACCTCCGCTTTGCTGACGATATCGTCCTGATGGCGGAGTCGCTGCAGGATCTGGAGGAAATGCTGTCCGAATTAGATGCTGCTTCTGGACGCATCGGACTCGGGATGAATTTAGAAAAAACCAAAATCATGATTAATGATTTGGTAGTCCTGAGACCGGTTGCCCTTGGGGGCACTCCCGTAGAAGTTGTTTCCCAATACACATACTTAGGCCAAATCATACAGCTTGGCAGAAACAACTTTGAAAGGGAGGCGGACAGAAGGATACAGCTGGGATGGGCAGCATTTGGAAGGCTAAGGCATGTCCTCACGTCGTCTTAAATGATAGCGATTGATAATAATTTGGACAAATGCCACAGTTTTAAAATCTAAATAGGATATAACATAATTAAGTATACATGGCACAAAAACTCTTATTTTCCTTTGGCGAATATAATTATGGATACAGACAGAACATGTCCAACGTTTTGAGTGCTAGAGGCATTTGTGTCTTCCTCTATATTTAACATGCCTTTATTTATTTCATTAAAAGCAGAAGATTCTTTAATTTTCTAGTTTATTATTAACCCAGCTAAAAATATTTTGAGTGAGCATAAGCCGAGACCGACCGCGGAAGACATGATTACTAAATCCATATTCATTGGATGTAACGGAATATTTTGTATTAAGAGTGGAACGCCAAAACGAAATTCTTTCATAGCTTAACCAGAAGAAAATAACTTCCTTGTCAAAGCTTGCATTAATATTATAAATTAGTTATAAATTGAATCATTTAACCCATTAATGCCCAAATGAAATACAGGCTGTATTTTGTTGTATGATTTTTATGTTTAGGTGTAGAACAAGTCTTTAACAATTGTAATGGTCAAAAATAAAAAATAAAATAATGAAATCATTCAATTGTGATAAACCTTGATGACTTTAATTTTTGTATTATGTTAATTTAGAATATAAAATTGACTTCCCTCAACACTCCACTCAGTTATTTTATTCTCCATTCTTAAAAACACTTCTCTCCACATAAATATTTAAGCTTTGCTTATGTTATATCCTAAATAAAGTAAATAAGTCCGCTTATACTATTTTCCAACTCCATTAGCGTGTGCTAGATACTCATAGCACCCTAGGCACATAGATTAAGACAATGCCTAGAGCATTAAGCTGAGGCAAAGTGACATGGCTAATTACTTGGTGACATATGGTCGCCTAAGTCTTCGTCACGGCAGCCATTTTCAAGATTAATTGGACGGAGCCTTCTCTTCAGATGGGAGATTAATTGGGGCTGGTCCTGCGTCAGCTTTGGGTGGTGCCATCTATTGTACGAGGGGACAAAGTGATGCACACACGTGTGTATAGGTTAGTACTGTTATATAGAGCTGGGGATAAGGTAAGGCTGTTTCCTAAATTGGTAAGTAGATAGAAAGTAGTATACATACGTAGGTTGATAATAATGTGAATTTGTCAATGCATAATGTCTCCAGCCAACCAGTTAGGATATTAGAAAGTTAGATAGATGCTATATTGAAAAAAGGTGACATTAGAAGCATCTATAACCGTCGAATAGTTATAACGAAGTGTCGATGAAGTGAAGTTTGTGAGGATCGGGACAGATCGGTATCCTTCATATCTGCCTACCTATGTACGGGGAATCAGGCGTGATGTTTATGTATGTATGTAATTTATCTTATTATTATCAACTTTAAGTCTTTAATGAATTAACAAACATTTATAACAAATTTTATTCAATGTATACTTATTTGAATGTTACATTCCTATATGTATTATTATAACATATAATTTAATGTAAATAGAAACTGACTGTATGACCAAAGATCTTCACGGTAACGATGGTAAGAGCCCAAATATCTTTCTTCCCCAAAAGATTACACTCTTGAAGATTATCTAAGAAATTTACCAAGATAACCTCAGATTAAAGCTCGAAATTAACAAAGCCTTCCTAACTTAAACTATTACCTCTAACTAATACA
Source organism: Leucoptera coffeella (assembly GCA_030578115.1). Taxonomy (NCBI): domain Eukaryota; kingdom Metazoa; phylum Arthropoda; class Insecta; order Lepidoptera; family Lyonetiidae; genus Leucoptera; species Leucoptera coffeella. The sequence goes on along the minus strand of JAMBLF010001168.1, from coordinate 13,829 downwards.
TCCAAAATTCACAACTGAAGTAAGTCAATGATAACCATTCAAGTCAATTATAGTTCAAAGGGACCCAAACTAAGGACACGCCTTTCTTATGTCCCCCAGAACTAAATCACCGTCCAAGATGTCCCTACCTCTTCAGGAAGGCTTGTTAACTACTAAATGGTTGTTGAATGAATTACAATTACAGTCTTGTCAAGTTGTGGGTTGTAATTGGTTGGACTAAAGTGGGTTTGGATTAAGCTTGAGTGTAGGTTGGTATTCTACGCTGGTCTTTTGAGAACGTCCAAGCCTATGATATGACTATGGTAGAGAAGCGGATCTTGCCCGTCAAACTGCAGTTGGAGTACCCTACTTTCAATACGGAAGATGGATTTATCAGGAAATATTTGAATTTATGTGGATGCCGAAAATTTTCAAAATAATGAAGAAATTTATTTGTGCTATTTTGTGTTTGTGTGTTTCAAAAAGTTTAAGACCAAAAATATATTTTGTAAATAAAAATTAATAAAAAAATATAAAAACTGCATGGGCGATAGTTACATGGCCCCGAGTCCCCGGCGCTCCTTAAATGGAGCAGGGGCGCAGATAATCTCCGGGGGGAAAAGCGGCGACGAGGTTCGCCACCCGTCACGAATGGCTCCCCGGAGAGGCGGAGCGTGGGTCACGGAGACCCGATTTGCTTCATTGAATGTTTGTGGAGCAGTGGAGAGCAAGATAGACGAAATTTGCAAGATGATGGAATGTAAGAAATTAGATATTTTATGTGTGAATGAAACGAAGCGAAAGGGAATGGGTAATACCCTTCATGGCACGTACACCGCGTATTGGACTGGAGTTCAACAAGATAAGCGGGCGTGCCAGGGGGTTGGTATTGTCCTATCAGAGCGAATAAATAAATGTGTGAAAGAGCATAAATGTGTGAATCCCAGACTCTTATGGTTAAGACTTAAGATTGGCCTCAAACTTTTATTCGTGGTTGGAGCATATGCTCCTGACATGTCGAGGCCAACTGAGGAGCGGAGGGAGTTCTGGGAGAATGTAAGGGAAGTACTAAAAGAATGTAAGCAGAATGAAAATGTTGTTATGATTGGGGACTTTAATGGTCGAGTAGGTGTACAGAGAGATTCTTATGAATGTGTTTTAGGTAAGTATGGAGATGAAAAAGTGAACGAGAATGGAGAAAGTCTTCTCGAGATATGTTTGGAAAGGGGACTTTTTGTGGCAAACACAATGTTTTGTCATAAAAAGATCCACATGTATACTTGGGAAAGGGGTGTAGACAGAAGTATGATAGATTTTATTATTGTGGATGATCGATTGAGAAGGCATGTGGTGGACGCCAGAGTGTATCGGGGCGTTAATGTGGGAACGGATCATCATTTGGTCGTCAGCCGATTGAGAGGTCTGTTCCAATGTTGGCGTCATCGTGCTCCTGTGTCCACTACAGGATTGGAAAGAATAAATGTAGGAAAATTGAAAGATGATGGTGTAAATGAAAGATATAGAAAAAGAGTGGAAGAACAAATTAGTACATTGAATGAAGATGTCAAGGAGGACGAAATTGAGAATGTTTGGAGGATGTTGAAGGATGGTATGGTGGAATCTGCCATCGAAGTATGTGGAGTACGTAAGAGGACGAATGCTCCCCCAAAGAATCAAGCTCTATGGTGGGATGAAGAAGTAAGAAAGGTTGTAAAAGATAAGAGAAAAGCATGGCAGGATTTGTTGGCAAGTAAGGCCAACAATAAAGCAACCAATATGAATGTTATAGACTATGAACGGAAATTGTTACTATTTAAAGAATTGAAAAAGAGAGTGAAAGAGATCGTGAAACGAAAGAAGTTAGAAGTGAAAGAGAGGACTGAAAGGAAGTTCTCCGAGAGTTTCCATCAAAATATCAAACTATTTTGGAAAATGGTCAAAACGGCCAGGGGACTCTCTGGAGGATCCAGAATGAGTGCTGTTAGGAATAAGAATGGGGATTTGATAAATGATGAGTGTTTGGCGTTAAAAAGATGGAAGGAATACTTTGAAGAGTTGTTTGAAAATGAGGATGTATCATTTCAGGATGATACATCTGAATTAAGTTTGGATGATAATGGCAGTGATATTAGTATGGAAGAAATCTTCAAAGCTTTGAAAGCTATGAAAACTGGTAAAGCTGCAGGGTATGATAGGATTTCCGTGGAGATGTTGAGGGCTGGTGGCCCGGTGGTTGCCAACCTCTTGTACTTACTTTTTAATGCGTGTTGGCGGTATGGACGTGTGCCTAAAGATTGGTGCAGGGCCGTTATCGTTCCTTTGTACAAGGGGAAGGGACCCTTGCAAGATTGCAAGAACTACCGGGGGATTAGCCTTCTGAGCATCGTCGGAAAAATATATGCAAAAGTATTGATTGAAAGAGTTGTTCGTGAGACTGAAACCAAGATATGGGATGTACAGGCAGGTTTTCGGAAGGGAATGGGATGTACAGATCAGGTTTTTTCCTTACGCCAGGTGGCTGAAAAGTTTTTGGCGAAGAACCAAAAGGTTTTCTGTGCTTTTATGGATTTGGAAAAGGCGTATGATCGTGTATCCCGGAACGATTTGTGGAGGGCGCTATCTGCGTTTGGTTTGGGCAGTACCTTAATACGGGCTCTAAAGTCTTTATATATGGATTCCGGAGCTTGTGTTAGGGTTAATGGGGCCTACTCAGACTGGTTCAGTATCCGAAAGGGTGTGAGGCAGGGCTGTGTAGCTTCGCCGTGGCTGTTCAATCTGTTCATGGATAGTTGCTTGACTGATTTGAAAGAAAGTGACAGAGGATTGCGTATGGGCGAGTTGATCATTAAATGCCTCTTGTACGCTGACGATCAGGTTCTTCTTGCGTCATCGGCGTGTGAGTTGCAGGAGATGGTCACTTGCATGAATGAGTCCCTTAAGAGGAAAGGAATGAAAATTAATGTAAATAAAACGAAAGTAATGGTCATGGAGGGACTTAGCAAGACAGAGTGCAAGATTGACATAGATAATGAAAGAGTCGAACAAGTGAATGATTTTGTATATCTGGGAACACTTTTTACTAGTAACGGAAAATGTGAGGGAGATATTGAACGTAGAGTGTGTGCAGGTAATAAGATTAATGGGGCTATGTATAGTGTTATGGGTAGCCAGTTGATTTCTCAATCGGCACGTATGGCTATTCATAGGGCTGTGCTGGTTCCAACATTGACTTATGGTAGTGAAAGTTGGGTATGGCAAAAGAAGCATGAAAGTAGAATCAATGCCGTCGAAATGCGGTCACTGAGAAGCATGTTAGGAGTAACATTGAATGATAGAATTAAAAATAGTGTGATAAGGGAAGGTTGCGGTTTGAAAGAAGATGTAGTGACTAAGATTGAAAAGAGCATGCTTCGATGGTTTGGACATGTTATGCGGATGAATGATAGCAGATTGACAAAAGGAATATATATGAGTGAAGTGGAAGGGCGGTTACGTAGGGGCCGGCCTAATAAGACATATAACAGTCAGATAGACGCTATATTGAAAAAAGGTGACGTTAGGAGTACCTATAACCGCCGAGAGTGTATGAGAGGATGTATGAATGTCAATGAAGCGAAAGTGGTCTGTCAGGATCGAGACAAATGGGGATCCGTGATTTCTGCCTACCCCTCTACAGGGAATCAGGCGTGATGTGTATGTATGTATGTATGTAGGGTGGTAATAATAGTGACTTATGAGTTGAATACATTGTGTAATTAAACAAAGATAAACGCGTTCACGACCATTAACCCTTAAGGGTAGTCAGAGGTTCAGGTGTCCATCTCCTTCATTGTCATTGTCGTGTCATTAATTGATAGATAATCATGTTTTTGTGTAAAAAAAGTCTGCGTTATCCTATGTTATATTTAATATTACAACCGGACTGATGATTCACACAAAATTGGTACTTTATGCAGCCCAATACTAAACAGCATTTGAAAGTCAATATTAAAATATTAACTCTACACATATACATCACACGCTCACTTCGGCTTCCCATTTTTCTCGATCCTAGCAATCCACTTTTGTCATAATGGTACCTTATATGATATCATATTAGTGCCTACTACTAGCGATGTCCACCTAATTAATAACCTGCTGGTAGGTTATTAGGTACTAAAGACTGTATATGAAGTTTCGGTAATTTCCCTACGAAGACAACAAAATTAAGCACGAAAGATAATTAACTGGGAGAACCTCTAACACTCGTTAAAAGGTCATTTCGTCTAGAGACCATCTTCCTTGCATAAATTTGAATTAATTTGCATACTGCTTTTATCTCATAACAAACTTAGAGCAGCAACTTTGGGCGCCGTGTCCAAACTTAACAACTATTGGAGTACAGGGATAATTTATTAATAATCGATATTTAATCTTTAGCTATATCTAGGATAGGCAAGCACAGGGTTATTCAAAGTTTATAAGTCTTTATTATCAATAATTTCTAACGGTCTTGATTACTGCTTCTTGAGTATTAGAGTTCACATCTAACGGAAAATGCGTCATAATGAACGCTTGATGTACTAACGTATCATCGGTTGAGTGTTAAAGGTCGCGTGATATTATATAGATTTTTCTGGGGTCCAAGCCTACTAATGTGTTTTAGCACAAAAGCAGTTCAATATCAGATCAGTAATCAGATCAGATGTGTGAAGTTGCTAGTAGATTAACAGAGGTGTCAAATTTCGCTTTAATAATGTCGAAATGTTTGCTAATCCACAGACAATACGCAACGGATCGGTCGCTAGATGTGAACCGACCCTTAAAGGCATCATGTGAACTTTTATGAACCACAAATTCTCTCAATTTATTATTTCGTACACCAATTCAAACACATTCAACTCTTACAGGTACTTCTAACGTCACCCTATTTAGTTACGTTTTATACACAATATAATTATTCTATCGACTCACTCAACCTTCATTTGATCAAGTAAAGACACAATGTAGAGTAAACTTTTCCATGTTTTCGAAGTCCATATAGTACCTCTGAACTAGTAACACAATTACAGATCAACAAACTGATTTGATATAACAGTTGTTAACTCAACTGTATGAGGATATTGTTTATTGGCCCCGTCTTATTGTGAAGCGTAGTTTCCTGCTTTTAGTATTGGTATATGGAAAAAGAAATGCTGTTTGCAGGATTCATGCTTGTGTATTATAAGGTTACAAGTCAAACTAATAATACATAATATTATATGTTCACGACCTTTAATCCTTACGTCATTGCTTGTTACAAGATATATCACACGTTATTTAAACGTGGTATCAGATCCATACGGGATAAATATGTAATTATATATACAATAGTAAACAGTAATAAAATAATAATACAGTCTGCCCGTGACCATGGCTAATGCAACGTAGCCGATACGTCGGGTTAATAAACGTAATTTTATTATATATAAACTTACGCGATAAGTCCCGTTAATTATTAATCATGAGTATAAATCGCGAATCTCTTAAAACTATAAGTAATAAAATGTTCAAAAACTTTAAAAAACACATTGTATAAATCATTGCCTATAATCATTAAGTTTTGATGCTTCAAAAGAAAAGCAGAACTAACATTAGTTTTATCTAGATGCGCATTTCCACTCAAAATGCGCAGTAAACCAATGGATTTAATTAAAAGCGTTCAACTTTCGTTAGGAAGGAAATGGTTCACCAGATCTCTCATAACCCACTGGTTCGATTCTAAATGAGATTTTCATTCTTTGCCGGTGTGTTGAAAGAGCTTTATTCATTGCGAGTTGGATATTTTAAAGTTTACATAAAACGAAATCTTCCTAGCATTTGGATAATTTTTAATAATACCTAGAATTTAGGGTACCACGAGGTTTTAGTCTTAATTATATTGAGTAGTAGCAACCCGCTCCAGCTTCGCACGGGTATAAAATACTACTCCTACTAGTATAAAACCTACTCCACTATTTAATGGATGTTATTAAAACTTTCCTCTTGAATCACTCTATCTATTAAAAAACCGCATCAAAATCCTTTGCGTAGTTTCAAAGATTTAAGCATACAAAGGGACATAGGGACAGAGAAAGCGACTTTTTTATACTATGTAGTGATTGTACAATAAATAAAAGGCAAAAAATGGGTCATTCTAGAAACGGTTATTACAAATTTGACTTTTTACCTCTTTCAGTTTGGACAGAATTTCAGAGACATTAAGTTTCATCAATCACATTTAGTATTCTAATCGAAATTATGTTCAAATTACTATGGAACATTGATGACTGATTATTACGTCATCACTCAATCGAGTCCAATTACCCCTTATCCCATTAATACACAAATTTGCTAAATTGCACAACATTATTTGTATGAAAGTCATCTATAAATAACTATATGTATCAGTTTTCTATAAGAAACTTTTATATCCACAAGAAAACTTGCATAAGATAACTTTGTCGGAGTTAATATAACGGGGCTGTTATTGCTTGCGACATAGTTTGTCCGTAATATGTCTTATTTCCCTGAATTTGTGATCAGGGTTATGTTTAGCTTAGTACGTAGTGACATTTAGTACTTCTTATCGTGTTGCTACAAAGTTTTTGTTTGCATAGGACATATCTGGATGTGTAGACTACGATGGACTACAAATCAAATTATAACTTAATTGGTAAAATTTATAATTAATTCTTTAATACTTGAGTGCGTTGACCGTTTTTTTTTCTGATGGTAATCCTGAATACGAACTAAGAAAGAACACATATTTTCAAGCAAACCTGGCCTTAAATATTCCGCATTTATAATTGCTGACATTGAAATCAAAGTTATATGATTGGAATTATATCCATTTATTTCACTTATACAATATACTTCCTATCTTTTTTGGCAGTGGTTTTGTATAAGTGTATTTAACTTGTCGGGAAACATTATTATTAATAATATGGGATAATCAATATAATAATCTAATAAATAGGTAAAATCTTCACTAGTTAATAACATAATTTCATTAACTTAAACGCCCAATATACGACTACCTAACTTAAATGAGTATGAACTCCCGAAATTCATTTTAGCACAAATCTCGGCATTATTCACCAAGGACTTCCGAGTAAGCCACTCCGAACCACTTCATTTCATTAATTACAAAGTAAATGACCCTTTTGCTAGTACGTTCATTACTTTCGGGAAGATTGCTCATAACCTCGCGTCGTCATTTCAATAAACTAGCTACTGTTTGAACTGCTGTAATTTTGAACTACGATATGATGTGGGCGTGACAATGTTCCAAAATTCTAATCATGTTGCTTGGCAATTCATTGGTAACATAATTTGAAAAGAATATTTGAAATAATGAAGCCCTGAATATAAAGAAGAAAAATTGTGGTCATAACAGGGTCAACGAATAGATCGAGATTGAAAATTTAATTAAATTAATTAATTAAAAATTAATTTAATTAATTAATTGAAGGCTTAGGCATGTCCTTACGTCGTCTTTACCTCAATGCCTGAAAACGAAGGTTTTCAACCAGTGTGTGCTCCCTGTTTTGACGTACGGATCTGAGACGTGGACACTCACTGCGGGACTAGCCCACAAATTCAAGGTCGCTCAGCGTGCTATGGAACGGAAGATGCTCGGGGTTTCTCTGGTAGATCGCATCAGAAATGAGGTGATACGCCAGAGAACTAAAGTAACCGACATTATGAAAAGAGTTAGCACGCTGAAGTGGAGTTGGGCTGGTCACGTATCTAGAAGGACTGATGGTCACTGGAGCAAAAAAGTCCAAGAGTGGAGACCGCGTCTCAGTAAACGTAGTGTGGGGCGCCCCCCGGCAAGGTGGGAAGACGACCTGCGCAGGTTGGCCGGCATCGAATGGATGCGAACGGCCACTGACAGGGAGAAGTGGCGTCATTTGGGGGAGGCCTATGTCCAACAGTGGATTGATACAGGCTGATGATGATGAAAATTTAACATGTTAACAGCCACATATGCAACTCTTGTAACTCTTGTATAAATAGAAAGAAAGAAAATACTTTATTCACTGCATATAAATACAACCATTATAAATAAAAATGCAATAGAAACCTTGATGCGCTGAAAAGGTGCTGCCTCAGTATACGATTTACCTAGGTTGCACAAGCTATAAATAAATAATAAACATTCGCAATATAATATCATTACAATAAAAATCATAACCATAAAAGTTTCGTTACCCATCTCTCAATTACAAATAAACGATCAAACTATAAATATATGTATAACTAACGTACCTTTCATTATAAAACCAATATCAACCTTTTAAGCTATATATATATATATATATATATATATATATATATATATATATATATATATATATATATATTTATTTCTACAGTCTCAAACATATTATTACCATTCACCTGCGAAATCAAAGCACAAGTATCCACATTATCTATCCGGCAAAGAGCTTTGAAAGAAAGTTAAACAGAAACATGAATGCAAAGTGGAATATCGCAATCAAACTTGTAATTGCATCACAGGAGCAAACCGGGGTTTTGTATTAAAAGTTCTTAACCGCTTCCTACCGCTGTCTGTGACAAGAAAGTACGTATACATACGGTAAATAAGAATCCGATTTGATAATACTTATATATTTAGCATGATACAAACACAAACAGACACATTTTTGACACGAACTAAAGGGGTATTGAGGTACTGCTAGCCCCTTTGACTGGTTGACTGTGAATAAACGGAATGCCAGATATATGGTTATATATGGAGATATGGTTATGGTTCATAATTGTAAAACCTATCGGAGTAAATAGAGGTATAATTGAAGACTCCTATTATCATTAAGTTGATCTCCTTAAATGTCAATGAACAGAAAGACAGTAACGATGGTAGATATGGACTATTACTCATTCTTACGTTACATTTTACCCCATAAGTGATCAATACTTTTCTTTCTAGAAATTAAATAATGACCTCAAGTGGATTTATGAATGATAAACTAATTAACATTTTAGTCACATAACCCTTCCAGGATATCGATGGCAGCAAAGTAATTACGGACAACTGCAATTTTTACAAAATGTTTTTTTTATAGAAAATAGCATATTATATCAATATCTAACGTTTCACGAAACAAAATTGTAATTTTTTCTATTATTGTGGTTTTTTTTCGAACGTAATTAAAGATATATACCCTCTTTTTTTTAAAACAAGCAACGTAAACAGTGACATGTAACTATGTCCGTAATTGCGCGGGAGTTTGCGGCCCGTAATCTGGCGTAAACAAGAACATGTGGCAGTTGTCATGTTCTTGCGCGGACAGGTTATGTTTTGCAGAAAAAAAAATTTAATAATAATTTTCTTGAGTTGCACATGAAACTAGATGATTTTATATTAAAAAGAAGAAAAAATAAGTGTGACAAGGAACAAAATACTGTTAAATATTGCAAAAAAGGCGTCCAGAAAGAAATTAACGACAGCACCGGTTTAACAAATTAATTAAACAGAAACTATGGAAAGAACAAGTTTATGTAAGACATTTATTTTAAATATATTTTAATAACTTTTAATACGTTTTACTTTATTCGAAGTTGATTTCGTTCTTATTTAGCCTAATTCAAAACTTGAGGTTATCACGGCGTAAATGCAGATATCTGGCAGGTGTCATTATTTACTGCGGACGATACTACTCAGATGTCTTTATTTACAACCACTTCATACAAGTATTTAGATCGAAATTTATTTTTTCAGTTAATTCAGATACCGAGAAAGCTCTTATACAATAAGAGGGCATCCTAGAAGAAATTGAAACGCAATCCCTAAATAAAAGATACTATATTATTATATTTTACGTCGTAGATACGTACCAGTCCCGTTCTAGTCTGTGACGTAACAATGCTAATTAGGTGGAATCTTTTGGGCGATGGGCTGGCAATCTGTCATCAATGTTGTATATGACACAACATCTCTATTGTTTATGCTAAAAAGCGACCTAAGAGGTATTATGCCTCCAAGGTTCTGTCCACCCCTAATACACATCCATACATATTTACATTTACATCCATTACATTTACATCCATACATATCTTCATGCTCGCAAGTTCATAGATAGTACCATCCCTTGTAAAAAGGCATCCCTGTTATACAAAGTCATTCACTAGCTCCACAATCTCCTTATCAATTTCAACTTTACAATGTCCTTCCGTTCCTTTCTACTGTCATAACTTTCGCTTCATACCTCTCATCTTAAGTGCATGATCCACACACGTGAGCATTTCCTGCAACTCCCCAGCAGATGAAGCAAGTTGAATCTGGTCGTTTATTCAGCTCACCCATACGCTACCCCCAGTCTTTTTACTTAAAAAAAATTATCAATATACAACTTCACCATCTTCGACTAGGGTTTGATAAAAGCAATTTGCTACATGAGGGATGAAACTGTGGCAAAAAGGGGTTCCAACGAAGTTGTCAGTTGCCCTTACGATTACATTAGAAGGAAAGCTGCAGAGGGTCTAGAATATGGTGGTCAGAACCGGAACCGTATTGTTTTTCTATAAGTTTGTGTTTACGAATTGTCAGAGACAATCGATCGCCATCTGAAAGGTTTCTGACAAAATATCTCTTGCTTCACTCACACCCATTAACCTTATCATACATGCTCTTCTGTTCTTCACACTGCGTACACCCACCTTGACAAGAATGTCTCCAATTTGATGTCAATAAGTTCTACACGGCCTCCCCCGTCCGAATCTACCTTCCACTTTGGCTTTATAGATTCTTTTAATAATCCTCGTTTAATCCATCCATACATCAAACCACATTAACATACCTATCTCTATTTTCGTCTCTAAATCTTCTTTCATAGCACAACGTTCACGCATCACACTATACCGTAGCCTTTCACAGAACCTAACATTACACACTCTCCCGAGGGACCTCATCTCTACCACAATAATTTTGCTTTCATGATTCTTCTGCCAAACCCAGCACTCATTACCAAAACATATTCGTATTTGCATCGCTTTTTAGAAAAAGGTCATACATAACAAGAAGGAGACAGCGTCCGTGCATTAATTTTCTAAAACTAAACAGCTTTTCTGTCTCTAGAATGGTACACCTGCGTTCGCTGGAGTAAACTCAATAATGAACCCTATGCAGTTGTTGAAGTGAGCTAAAACGAAATTCTGAACTTCAAAAGTTTCTAGAACAGTACCTACACATGATTAAAAAAACCAGGACTTGGTGTACGCGAAACATTGGTACAACCTAATAAGTCAGACATGATATCTTAAAATTACGATTAAGATATTTAGATGAAATGTCTATGATCATTGAATGTTGCAAAAAAGGCACGGTCTCAGCAGAATGAAACCATTCCATTGGAACTCTCAAATTCTTATAATGCAGGAATATCAATCACGACTGCTAAATACAATGATTATGTCTTTGTGTTTGCAAAATCTAATCCCACCATCTGATCACAACTTCTTTAAGGAGTTAAAACATGGTCTAGGTGATGAAGGAGACGTTGACACTGATGAATAGTTCCTATTCAACCTACTTTGTGATTGAGACAAAACGAGAAGACTTACTAGACTATTTTATTTCATACCTTTTCGTTTACTTACATTCAAATTTTTATTTTGTTTTCTACGTGAATAAGAAAGATACTTAATGTAATATATAAAAATAAAAACTATAATCAAATATAGTTCTAAATAAAGTTTAAGTTAACGAAAAAACCCCCTAATGTAGCATTAAAACAATTAAAATAAATAGGAATGCCATACTTTAACTGAATCTCAATAATATATTTCATTTTACAAGTAAATGATTGTAATTATATAATAATATTTCTTGAGTTTTATGTATATTAGTATGAAGTAGATAAAGACGTGTTTAAACATTCCAGTGTTACTAAAGACATCTGCATTATTTGGCTAGAAAATATTGCTTTGTCTTTACGAAGATATATAATTTATTTGTTTAATTAGTTTTTATACATATTTTTATGGTTTTTATTGCAAATAACGTGTTTATTTTGTATTAAAAAGTTTATTTCATTTTACAAAGTAAATAGAGACATCAGTCAGTTGTCTTTATTGCTTGATTCTATAATACAGCGTAAAAAAAAACAAGTACCGTATTTCAAAAACTACAAACTAATATAAAGATTTTTCAATAATATTTAATAAATAGTAATATTAAATACCATTCCTGAAAATTTCATAAACATTGTATGTATGGTTTAGACAATACACCGTTTTTGCACGTTTTTCGCTCCCCTGTAAAATTGCGTTTTTGTAGATGTCTTTATACACTTTGCTGCCATCGATATGATAAATAATTAACGGGACTTATCGCGTAAGTTTTCTATAATAAAATTACCTTTATTAACCCGACGTTTCGGCTACGTTGCAGTAGCCATGGTCACGGGCAGACTGACGATTCATATTTCTTCGCCTCCACCGCAGTGTTCTGTAATATTCCTTCCGGGGTAGTCAGAGGCTTCATTAACCATCGTCAAATCTACAACTTCAACTAGCTAACATACAGTCAACATACGTTTCACCATGTAGTCATCACTCAACCATACATATATGTTCCATATCATCGTGTGAGAGCACTTGATATTCCATATTAAGAAGAACAGGCAAATTATCTTTTAATAAATAATTATTAGTTTGAAACCATTATCTTGCATGCTAATCAATTATTCTCACTTTGTTTACTTCGTTAAGCAATCGATGCACTTTCGCAAGTAGGCAACTAAGTTTGCAACTTTCAACTTTAGCTTTTAGCTGTAAAAGATACTTTAACTTGGTCTAATTTAGCATTTTGCTAGCGCTGTGCGGAGGTGATAAGGAACACAAAAGCGGTTCCTGTTTTGAGAGTAATAGTGAAATTTCAATGCTCGTCACTGACTTATCTATAGGAGGTTATTTCAAATGCGTTTGGTTTGGTGATGGGAAAGGTTTTAAGGTTTTTCCATGATTCGTTAACTAATATGCATGTAATATTCATCCTTAGAATAAAGTTATTTCCTTAACTACAGAGGATAGGCAGAGATCATGGCTACTCATTTTTCCCGATCTTCTCCACCTACTGACGATATTTTGTCACCTGTTTAAGTTACAAACGTGATAATTTATAAGATTCACTGAATAAGGATTGACAATCATTTTGTTGACCTTACCATACACCCGATACAGCTTTATTTACATAATTTTTAACTCATTAACTTCTCATCTAATTCATTTCAAGTGGACAAGAAAGAATATCAGATCTCTTTTTTATGTATATACTTGAATAAAGATGAAGTAATATTCATATTCCTGTGTAAGTTGGAATCTAAAATTTTATTCATTTTGCTCTAATTCGAGCGCAATTTACGCTCCGAACTTATTTTCCTGCACAATCATCGTTAAGAAGATTCCAGTCTGTTCCTATTTGATACAAATCCGAAATTATATTATTATATTATTTTTTTATCATTCATGACATGAGTATAAAAAATATGTAAAATAAATTATTGCTAATGTTTCGTACTTCATCTACATGTTAATTGGTTTAGTCGATAACACCTACAATTTTATTTAAGAAGATTAATTTGATGACTATTAAGTTTCTATAATAGACAATCAATATTTTGGTAATGTTGATATATAATATAGTATAGATAATAATATTTGTTTCTTTCTGTAATATAATAACAAATACTCAAGTTTTAAATAGCTTTTATCATCAGTATAACTATCATATTCACGATTGTATAAAACATTAACCTATTGAGCTCCTTGTAACTAGGCCTTTAACCTTTCAACAAACCACCTTTCACTACCTTCATCAGAATTCA